>WYDF02067234.1:9379-24898 GCA_009867245.2 Adranes taylori
CTCGAGATTGAATAAATTTGAACTCATATGCACAAAATGGACTATGCGCGCATAAATTTCAGATAAAATCTACAAATCCAATATAAACAGTTTTCACTTCAAAAAGAGCTCAATCATTAGATATGTACTCCCCCATCGTGTTGTTTGATCAATTATTGTATCTTTTCCCGCTTTGGGCTTTAGTAAAGCATTAATCTTTGGAATACGTAATGTTGTTGCTATATTTCGTATTTTGCTAATCAACTTAAATGCATGAACCTCTTTTAAACTAGCTCTTATTACAAGTTGTGTGTAAGCAGCACATCGAATATCATATATTTTAAGTTGGCTCGGAAGTGCCGACCTTTTACATAGATCGATGCTTCCCTTCCAGTTACTTTTAGTGACAAACGAATGATTCTTTTTCTACGTTGTTGAATAGCGCTGGATTATGTTATACCGGGTCATACATACTTATATTACACAATAAAGCTGAGTACCGTCATAACTAAGGAAAATAGTAAATATACTTCGGACGACATGTGTCGTTGTTATCAAGCGCAGTTAATTGCGCAATGTAAATGAGTGTTCTTTAGTTTTCCTGTGCATTTATTTAGCTCGAGATTGAATAAATTTGAACTCATATGCACAAAATGGACTATGCGCGCATAAATTTCAGATAAAATCTACAAATTATTCAAAAAGAACAAATTGAAATGGAAATGAGTTGAATGTAGAGAATATAAAGAGATACTGAAACAGAAGATGAAATGGAAGAAGAACAAACAAATACGGAAAAAAATCAAATAAAGAAACATATGAAAAAGATAGCTGCAGTATCACGGAGATAAAAGAATTTAAGACACAAATAAAAGAAATGCTACATAGCATAAATTTTATAGCTGCACAATATGAAGAACAAAAGGAAGAGAACAACAGATAAAAAGACAAAAAACCTAGTGGTAATGAGAGCATACAATAAAGAAGAAAATTTACAACAAGCATGTAGAAGACAAACAAAAACTTTAAACAAATCAAAAAGGACTTAAAGACGAAGACATAACAGAGTTGAAATAAACAAAAACAGGAAAAGAAACACATATCATTGTCCAACTAGCAAATGAAGATATTAGAAATGAGATATTAAAAACAAAAATAAAACTACATTAACATTTGAAGCCAAACTAAATGCCAAATTGGCCAAAGCTATAAAAAAAATATAAATGAAGACATGCCCAAAGAAATCAGAATATTATACAAAGAAGCAAGAACTTTTAAAACAGCAGGATATAAATTTGTATGGTGCAGAAACATATACAATATAAAGAAAAAAAAAAGGCAAAACACTAGGGAAAAACACAACCAAAATGCAGGAAAAAGTTACAATTATTAACCTAAATATACGTAGCATAAAAAACAAATTTGATGAAGTCACACTACTTATAAAAGAAAAGCAACCACAAATATTAATATTAACAGAAACATGATTGGAAAAAATGAAACAGACTACTACAATATAAAACATTACAACAGTATACACTCGTGCAGAACGAGGAAAAAAGAGGGAGGGGTGGGGGATAGAGAGCGGAGTATCCATTTTTCCAACTACATCAAAGAAAATATAAACCACAAACAACTAGGCATCACAAATAATGATACCACAGGAGAAAAAAAATAATAGGAATATATAGACCACCAAATTATAAAATCAAGAATTTATTTATTATTTATATCAAATATTGGGAGACAGAAAGACAATATTAGTTGAAGATCTAAATATAGACATATTAAACAAACATAAAAAGAAACAAAAGGCTACATGGAAACCCTAGAAATTTATGGATATGAAATACAAAATACCATACACAAAAAAACTACACAAGAGAAGATTAATAACATAAAACAAAAACAATAATAGATAATTGTATAAGCAACGTCAAACAACTGAAATGTATTTGTAAAGTAAATAATATCAGCATAACACACCATAGAATGATACTCCTGGTAATAAGCACAAAGAAAGAGAAACAAAACCAAAAAGTGGAAAGCATAAATCTAATAAACAAAAAAAAAATATGAAAAACTCTTAAAAGAAATCAAAAAATCATCACACGTTTCAGGCAACTAACAGAAATAATGACAAAAACAAAAGGCAAAAAGTAAAAATAAAGTAAAATACAAAGTAAAAATAAGAGAAGGAAATAAATACCACATGATGAAAAACCCGGAAAATGAACAACTAAAGGATGAATTTTAGAAACAGATAAACAAAGTGACGAGAATTATGCGTGAAAAGAAAAAAGAGCACATATGAAACTTATAAAACATAAGCAAGACATTACAAGAACATGGGACACAATTAACGAAATATTTAACAAGAAAACAACAGAGAAAGATACAGATACCAAAGAGTTTGTCAACAACTATAACTCATATGCAGCAAACATAGGTAACAATGAAAATGAAAATAGAAGAGGATAATGAAAAAAATAAATGAAACGAATATTGAGTACAATGAAGAGTATATTTATGAAGCCAACTACGGAATTAGAAATAAAAAATATAATGAGAACCTAAAAAATGGAAGCGCACCTGGAGCATATAGTATTAAAACAACAGAAATAAAAAAATCTGGAACTCATATTCAATCCAATAATACTACAATTAATAAATAATATGTTAAATACTGGAATCTTCCCAGAGGAACATAAAATATCTGCGATATCAGTAAAATCTGCGAAAAGATCATAGAAAAAAGATTACTTGAATTCATAGAAAAAATGATAAAATTTGACACAAACCAATATGGCTACCAGAAAAAACAGCGGAACAAGTGGTGTAATAATAGACTATACAGAAAAGCTATTAAAATACAATGTGTCAATATTTGTAGATTTTGGTTAAGCTTTTGATAAAGTGAACCTTTATATAATGCTTGAAAAAAATGGGAACAAAAGGCATAGTACACAAAATGATAACAACATATCTAAAAGGAAGAAAACAATACGTAGAAATAGGAAATGAAAAAGTAAAATTACAATAATAAAGAATGGGATTCCACAAGGTGCAGTCCTAGGGCCAATACTGAATCAACTATACGTTCAGGATATAAAAAAATAAATATGGAAAGTAACTACTATTCATATGCAGATGATATAGTATTTCTTTACAAAAAACAAAAATTTAACTAAAGTGAAAACGAAAATAACAAATGACATGAAATCATTTGAAAAATGCAAATAAAACTAACAATAAACAAGCAAAAAACAGTGTATATGATAACATCAATTAAAAACAAACCACGAGAAAACATAACAGTGAAGATAGAAGGAGAAGAAATAGAACAAGTAAAGGAATAAAAATATCTGGGACTATGCTTAGGCAACAAAAACCATTGACATAAACACATTCAATATATAAAGTAAAAGATATCAGCGTTAACTGGAATAACAAGAAAATGCTGAGATGTAATAAACACCAGCATGAAAAGGTTCATATACATGACGCATATAGAAACGATTTAAGATATTAAATACCCACATGGAGAAGTGCAGGGGATAAATTGTTAGGCACACTAAGAAGAACACAAAATAAAATAATTGAACATTATATGGATTAGATAGAACATATTCGACAATTCAACTATACAAAGACGTTTAACTAGCTAACTTAAGCACTTAAAAAGAATGGAACAAAGAAACCTAATACATAAACTACAAAACAAACTAATAAAAAGCAAAATTTACTTAAATACAACTGAAGAAAAACACCAACACGACAAAAGGCAAGCCATGAATATAATTCAAACAAAAGCAAGGACAAATGCAATGATGAAAAGTACAATAAGAGAAAGCATAAGAATATACAATCAACTACATGAAGACATAAAAAACAATAAAAACTTCAACACATTAAAAAGAAAATAAGAAGGAAATACTACATGGAGTAGCAGGATGGAGACAACACAAAATGAAAACACATAAAGAAACAAGATATGAAACCACAAGAGGAGGACAGACAAAGAAAAAATCAGGGCTACAAGATTGCGAAGGGCTAAATGGGTCAGCACCAGTTAAGGCTAATTAGTTAATTTGTGTTAATATTGTTTGAATTGTGAAATTTTATACTTTGTCAATTATTATACCATTGGAATATATATATAAATATGTACGACTACGAACAATGTTTCTTTTAAGTGTAAACAATTCTGCATTGTAATTATGAATAATTAGTATTATTACTCAAGAAGTCCGAGTCGCAACAGAGGACCCGAAGTCGCTATATTTTTGTAACGACTCCATATCTCTGACTAAAACTGTGTAAAACGTATATGATCCTTTTTTTCCTGCGGGTAAACTCCGATTTTGAAACCACTCGATGTATGCATAAACAAACCCTTCAAACAAAATTTTAGGAAACACTGGAACATGTGGATGTCGAAGAAAAGACATTTACAAATATGGTCAAATTTCTCATGCAGCATTAAATGTATTATGTGCAATATGTGTGGATGGAGTATGTTAAAACCGGCAATGACGATAAAACTTGCATAGATTAATATAATGAACTTTTTATGTGCTCTCGGTTAAAGACACTGACAAGGAAATTTAAAATTTCGTTAACTAAAATCAACTAAATTAAAAAAAAAATCGCACAGAAGTAAATAAATTGAACGTAGTATTAAAAAAACATATCTTGTTGGAATTAAATATGTACATATATGTAATTACTTACAGATAAATCCTTATTCATACGTTTAGTTTCACTGATTAAAATATTTTCCAATAGCTTATAAAACAGTGTCAGGACACGCGATAACATTTTCTCGCGACTAACACTTTCTGAAATCCTGTTTTTAATTTTCACAATCAAACCATTCACGATTTCTTGAATGGAATCTGTCGGGTTTTTTGTACATTTATTGCTAAAAATTATTTCAAACTTGAATGAAGAAAATTAAAGGCGTATTGGGACTCTTTATACCAAAAAAGATCTTGCAGAAAATCGCTTGGCCTTTCTCCACAACTGTTCAGCATATTTTCTATGCCTTGTTTAGAGGATGAGGATACGAATTGACGTCTTTCACGTTGACTTAAATATCTTTGGCTTGTTAAAGGTGTGTTCAGTAACTTGGACATCTAAAATTTTAATGTTACTCATACGTTTTAATGAATAAATGAATTATTCCAAATATTTGCTATAGATTCATTTAAGTATCACATCAAAAACGCAAAAAAGGTCGCAAAATTAATAAGTAGAGAATTACTAACCCTTGCAGTGCTACTGAGATGACTACTGAGGTAATCACCATTATCCGCTGAAAATGTAAAATAAAGTTACTACAATTTGCCACAACAATGTATTTTAAATCTATTTATAGTAACCTATACTCACATAAACCATTGGAGATGTTCCCATTATTAGAACTTTGCTTGGCTAACATTAATTGTCTCTTATATTCAGCTGTAAAAAATTAAAATAAGATTTAATTTTTCAAAAGCGAAATAAACATAACATTTTTTAGAAAGGCAAATATGTTTCTCAAAAAATCTTGTATTAGATTTGACCATTTAGAATGGATTGATCCATATGCAAAGGTTTTATATTTGTGATGGTAGTAAGGAAAGGAGCAGAATTCGTGCAGATAAAACTTCTCAGTTTGATTTGGTACTATAACGACGCGCCCTACTACCGAGTGGACTGAGTTAAAAGAGATCTATACGGAATGGTTGGAGGTCGAGTTTAAATTAAATTACAAGCATGCGTGTTTGTTGAACTCATAAAATTTATTTTTTGATAATAAATTTTGCATTACAGTATCCGAAAGCTTACTTCGCAATACAACAGCTGGTCTGAACTGAAGAACTTTGTTCTTATCATTTTGTATTTTCATGTCACTAGTTTACCACTTTTGTTTATTTTTCCTAAGTTTAGATCACGAAATTATGACCCCTAGATTGCACAAATTTTAGGTATCTTATTTTGATAGTGTTACCAATAATTTAAAAAGAAATCATGATTCCTCAATACGAAAATGATTTGAATATGTGAAATATAATTTGTATTTTATCTTTGATCTTTGTTAACTTCTAAGAAGAATAAAAATATAAAAGTTTTAAACTTAATACGCCTATAAAACTTATTAAACTTCTGAGAACAAGTGTTCTTACGCTGTAAGAAAAAATAATACAATATGATTTGTTATTTAATAGGTTGTATTCCAATTTTTCATGAGAATAAAAATTGGCATGTAAGTCAGAAATAGATATGTTTTACGTGAAAGAATTTTACAAAAAACTAATGTAATAAAAGGCGACAATTGTATATAAGAATCCGTGGAATCATGAGGAATTTGAAATATATTTTGCATTATAAAAATGAATAAATGTTTGGTCTCATTTAACTGTGTGGATTTAGCTAGAAATTGTTTCTTCAAGAATATGAGAAATACGCGTGTTTTAACTATGTCTAATCAGGTCTATGTCTAAAATGTCTATCAGGTCATTTCAGAGCAATTTGCCATCATAAGGCAGTACTAATGAAATGCACAATGTACCGTAAGACACACTTCTTAATTAAGTTTTAAAGGGAAAATGCTACTGATGGGCGCAACTCGCGAGTGTGATTACCAATAAGGAATGTAGGGTTGATTTGTCTTTTTCGAACAAAGAAATATTTTTAATTGACGTCAGATATTTTGTATGAAAGTTTTTCACACGCTTTCTAATTGGATTATTACAATCGAGATCAGTTTTAGAGAGATTTTTTAGCTCACTATTGGCTGTCGGAAAAAACATGACTAAAACGGGGTTGGTCCTTGTTTAATATAAGTACGGGTCTTCACCATGCCAAAGCAGTTCTGTAATGTATTCCAAACACCACACCAACCAAATATTGGCCTGTTAAAGTTTATTAAGTTAAGTGACACCAAGTCAAAAACAGAAAACTCCAGTAATGGCACAGATGTAAGTTTCTTTAAGAATTATATAATAGATTTTTATTCTTGGCAATCTTGACAGATAATATGCAAAGTTTAAAACTTTTGATTTTCACCTATTATTTATGTATATGCTTTTATTATGTTATTTTTATTTTTCCATTGATTGATTTACCAATTATTTTGAACAACGATTAACTGAATAATATTTTGACATGACCTGTTTATTATTTGTCATTGAATTGAATATTTTGCTGAAACCATTTAATTAACTGGAGGCTGCCCACAGCTATCGATCTAAATTGCGTAAAGAAAGTATAAACATTCATTAGTCAAGTTGTAGTAAAAGCTGATTCGATAAATTTGGTTAGCCGCCTGGTTTACTGTGTTTCATTATGTGGATGTGAGAGGTAAAAATATAAATAAACATCATAAAGAGAGATCTCAAAGTTAAACAACAGATTAAAGTGCTTATTGGAAATCGGAATAAATTCAGAGATAATTTGGAGCTGGTAATCAGTCAGGAGTGATCGTCTTTCAAGTACGTTTAAAGCCGGTACAGCAGAAGAGGATTTAGTCTACCATGTACGTCCCTATTTAAGCTACCCCCTTTTGCAAGTCGTGGTTGGATCTGCGGGTAAGAAGTAGTAAGTGAGAGGCAGTATACCCCCAAAAATCCACGTGACAATAGCACTAATAGTAAGGGCTACATTTCCGATGTGGAGGAACATTTTCTCGTGTTGTGTAAAAACCATGTTTCCTCCATTGGTCCAGCACTAGCATCAATTTGTATGCCGGTAATGGCTCTATCTACCTCCGTTTCTCCGATGATTTGTATAGTAGTGAGTTAAGTGTTTCGAGACCATATAGAATTAGAAGATGCAGTCTTTGTTTCCGATTGAACTGTTGTGCAAATCTATCAGAAACTCTTTTTCGTTTCGATAATCATTTCCAGGTCGTCTTGAATGCTATGTTGGGAGATTTCGATGTAATAAACTTTGATATATAGTCATAAAGTTTTAATTATAGATTTCTGTAAAATAGTTTTAGATTACGATTTTTTTCTGATGAATATAGTCGTCGAGGGCTTATTTATGTTTATACATCAAGAATGAATTTGATCTCTGAAATCGATTTCAGATTATGCAACCAAAAACCAAGGGTCTGTCTAAGGTCAGAATGACCTGCAAATAAAAAAAGTCGAGTTTTCTCAACCTTTGTAATTTTCTATAAAGCGAAGTGTATCTACTACGAGTGTTACCACAAAAGTGAATGAGCATTTATAAGTAAAATAAATACCAAACAAAAACCCTTATATCAAATTGTATAATTTGACGTTGTTTATCGCACTATATGATTACCACTAGAATTTTTTCACCGCGTTACACGAAATCAGATTACAGAGAAGTGCTTTAAACGAGATATTGATTCGCATTATTGAAGTTTATACAAAACAAGAAACAAATAAGAAGTAAGTAATTTATTTACTTACCTAAAAATAACTTTTCATCTAAAATACCATCATTCAAAACCAACTGATCATATGATTTGCTAATATTCTCTCTATTGCTATCAAAATTTTCGGAATCCAAAATTCCGGTCATCGTTTCTTCATCGCCTTTCAATATGCCACCTTTGAATAATAGCTTTATGTAAGGAATCAGATAATAGTCTTTCGCGTAAGCGGCATCCGTCAATTCTTTACCACTGATATTATTGAGGTACTGAATAATGCTTGGTATTTCACTGGTTTTATGTATTTTCGTTAGAGTCCATGATTCTGGTACACCTAAAAATCATTATAAACACTGACTTCTAAACATGTAATATCTAATCCACAACTGTTGAAAGGACAGGAGGAAAAGAAAGAATTATATGAAAAGTTCAATGATTTTTATGTATCATTTGTGCAAGACATGTATAAATACATGTCTAAATAAAAAAACTGTTTGCAAACTTAACTAATACAAACTAATAGAAAACATTAAATTGCGTCTAAAAGAATTGACAATATAAATGTGAAGTGACAGAATTGATTCTAAGAATAATCCAGAATTATTTTGATGATTATATCCGCCAGTTGACGATCATATTCGCCAAGTAGTGGGGAAGTTTGGGACATGAGAACGAAACGACAAAGAAGACGCCTCATTAAATTCTGCATCGAAAGATCTCCTGATGGACACACGAGGAATCAAATAGGTAGATTACATCTTGAATAAGCGGATGGAAATCCTCCGTAAAAATGGCGAAAACGTTAGCGTCTGCAGGAACGAAAGCATTAAGAAAACGAAAGCAAGTTTTCTGTTTTTTTCATACGCTTCAGAACCTGGGCAATCCTTTCCAACGACAGGAGAAGAATAGATGCGTTTGAAATGTGGGTCTAGCGCAGGATGGTGTGAGTTCCCTGGACAACTAGACGAACAAATGTATCCATATTAAATGAGGTCAAACCCGTGAGGTCAAGATTTTCATAGATGACATATGGACGAATTTTGAAAATTTTCAGGCACATCTCTCGACATGACAGCATGGAAAACCCGGAAGGGAAAAGGAAACGGGGCCGATTCCCAACTAGGTGGACCAATATTATTCCGAAACTAACAGAAATAAGTTTCACTAAAGAAGCGCGCCAAGTGAACGACCGACAGACTTGGAAATAAACTGTTAAACGAATAATACAGAGATTACAAGAGTGCCCTATTCAATGTCAACATCCACCGTAGTCACCACAAGTCGGTCACGGCGTTGGACGAAGAAGGCGATTATTATGTACTGACAGAATTATTCAACAATATAACGACAGAATTATTCAATTAAAGGAGTTTCCTCCAGAGGAAATAAATAATCTGTACATATAGAAATACAGGAAGTCTATATACAATTATTACAAATAACCATTGTATATTTTGCTAATTAAATCTTTAAAATAAATAAATAAAATATACCTTTAAATTTGTTGTTAATTAAATCTAGACGATTTGAGTATAATATATTTCTAAATACTAGATCACAGCAGGAAGGCAAAAGAGAGTAACACTCTACGAGATCATTCTTTCCAGACATAACATGCTCCTTAAAGGCCAAGTACAAAAGCCATGTAAATTCAAATATATCGGATGCGGTGCACTGTGTCGTTCTAAAAAGGATTTGAAATTAAACAAGCTTAGTAAAAATAAAACCTATAAAAAATACATGTCTTATATTTCATAACATAATTTTCTTGAGTTCCAGTTTATTGTTAAGGTCTGTACATGCAGTGAATGATTAAGTTTAATTTTGTGAATGCAAAGTTCGCACAGATCTCTCAACAGTTACTTGGCTTGAGCCATAATAAGGGTTACATTAAAATGAGAAAACCATGAATATTCTGCTTTATGTTTAGGCTGCTTTTGCGTATTCTCTAGAAATCATCAGGTGTACTAAATACATACAGATATAACAAATATAATTTATAAAAATCGTCAATAATAAATATTGTAGCATGACTTTGTTCTTCGTCCGATTAAAACTAATAATCTAATTGAATATAAAAAGTACCATTATAAATAGGATATAGGATAATTCTATTTACACAGACTTCTAAGGCAATTAAAAGCGTAAATTTGATCCCTTAACGAAATTAAAAAGAATGAGATTTTGTAGACTTTGTTAAATGGTTTCGTAGAATGCTTTTATAATTAATCATTTTTAAGACTTGGTTAAAAAAGCAAAAAAAAACAACTAGTTTGTCTTGAGACAAACCAAGTAACCACAAAGACGTGATGGGAAATCTTTTTGTTATGACACTTCTCGAGATAAGTTGCTAATATCTTAACTTGAGCAAAACAGCTCATCCAAAAACAACCTGGTTGACAAATCACAATAGTCTTGGTAAATTGTTATGGTGATAGTTTCAAAGCTCTAATTGATATTTGGGGCCCCAGATATTTAGATTTTTCTCATTTGGAGATTTTTACTAGCGTGAAAAAATATCATCACAGAAATATCAACGACTTGAGACACCGAGTGTTATATTATAACCCCGGCTTGTCTCTGCTATCGAAAACTGATAGAAGGCTTAATATCCCCCCCCCAAGCATATATTTTCGGCGCTATCAAGAGGAGATAATTAATTCTTGTGGTAATTCAAGATTGTTCAACTCCCTGTGTTTTTAGAATCGAAAGGCACATAATTCAGAATTTTATCACTTATGTTATAAACGGCAAAGGAGTTATAGTAAAATCAATAATATAAAATAAAGAAAAGAATCTATATCTTATATTTAATTGTAATTTGGCCTTCTATTCCTAAATATTATAATATAGCAAGACCATTCATTGCACAACATAAAATCATACCTTTGCTTTTTACTCTTATGTTTCGTTTGATCAATATCAGTAGGTGGTACAAATACTTCAACGAATATTGCGGAATATTTATCCATTAACCAAAAAGCTACATGAAAAGTCTTCTCCAACCTTTGTACTTTTAAATTAATTTCATCATTTTCTGGTAATTGCACCATTTCTGTCCACTGTTTAATCTTCACAAAGAAATCATATAAACTAAAAAGTAGTTTATGTAATACTTATAAAAACCATCTGTCATGACAATAGTACCTTAAATTGCAACTTCGAAGTAAACTCTTTAAGCTGACTGGAATACCTTTAATAACTACACTTTTGGAGACTGTTATAGTCATACCTTTGCGACATGCTTCAAATACGGCGCATCCCAACCAATGCAAGGGGTCGCCCTAAAATTAAAAATATAAAATAAGTTACAAAATGCCATCATAATATGCCAAAATTATAAATACCTCTAAAACTATTCTGCGTTTAATATTTTGAAAATTTGACCAAGCTAAATCAGTAGTATCTTGATCCAAATTCAGTTCACAACATAACTGTTTATGTTTTAAACGTAACACATTTTGTTGCTCGGGTCCATCCATTATGATACTACTTTGCCACAATTTAATTAAGTTTTGAGGCAAGCTCTCTCAAGAATTGTCACCTTGAGTTTTCCTATTGCCAACGCCTCAAAAACGCGGGAAATGACTTTTCCCGTTTCACAAGTTACGCGCTCTTTATTTTCCCGCTAACATATTTTAAGTTTATTTATGAAACCTTTTAATTTCATTTAAATAAAATTTTTACTGAATAATTCGTATTTGTTTCTGCGCATAATATGTGATCGCTAAACAATGCATACGTGAAGTTTAACCCATTTAACCTAAAAGTCAAATGTTTACATCTGTGTATTATGTGAAACAAAAAAGAACGTTTTTTAATTACTAAGTGAATGCAAATATTTGCACTTTTTGATAATAATGTTTTACACAGTTTCTTATTTTTGTTTACATTCTATAACTACGTATAAACATTGATTTGGCGCCAAAAATAGCCACGTCGATATTTAATGTAGAGATGGTTATTAGTTGCTGTACCTGTTATTTTGAAACAAGTCATTACTAAGTGATATTGTATCGAGACCTTGTGATATTGTATCGAGATTTACTAGTTATTATTATTTTAAAATCGCATGCCTGTCCTCAGACTAATAACAAAATCCTAGTATATATTTTATGTTATTATTGTTATTATGTTAACTTAAATTTCCTGCTGTGAGAAATGCAAGTTGTTTACTTACACATCAATTCTTCCATTCTTTGCATTTCGTTTTCAGTTTGAATAGTTTTTTTTAACTAGTTTAGTTTAAACTATAATATAAAAACTTAGTTTTTATTAGAATACACATGATAATATCATGTGTATTCTAATAATACAAATGTGTATATTATACACATTTGTATGTAGAATTGGTTAAATACTTTTTTACATATTTGTTATGGTAGGTTGATGTATTAGCAACTGTTGTTAATATATAATAAACATAACTGATGTTCATTTTTAAATAATTAAAAGACTTTGCAGTCATTAAGTGAACTTTTTGAAACCACTCAACCAACCAAACAACTCTTTTAATCAAATTGTGATATTCCCTATTAGGAATTCAGCAATACGTCATCTTGCGGTAAAAATTTGAACTACTTTTTGTAGTTCAAATTTTTCGTAATTAGCTGGCCATACACACGTCTTTCTCTCAAAAAAGAATGGCGCGTTTTAAAACAGTTCGCTAATCACTTGCATTAGTGATCATATGGCCGGCCGTGAAAGTACGGAAAGGGATTTGTAACGTGACAACGCTCTCACATGGCAATCCAAATGACACTTTGATACACCACATACAACTTTTCCTTTAGCGCGCTAAATTAAAACGTGAACTTAGAGCATATGCAATAAACAGGAAAGCATTGAAGCTTATTAAAATAGCAATCAAAACACATGCTTTTGTACTACTCTAGATATTTTGCATCTGAAGCTTATATTCATTTTTGTAAGTTATACATCTTGTTCTCTAGATGCATTTCAATAAATATTTAGTTTTAACTAAAAATAAACAGAATAGAAAATGTTGTTTAAAGACTAGAACTCTACCATCAAACATTGACCAGAATTACTGTATTACCAAATGTCGGTTGATAACATTTTAAGTGCATGTAGAATGCGATTTTAATGTAGAGACAAAAATCGAGAAAGTAAAGATGTCGGTTTGAATCCTTGTTCTGAAACAGTACCTGTATGACTTCCACGACAGGCAGATTTAGAAGTTGCTGACACTTCACTATCTCTTTTAGCTGAAAAAATTCCAGTGCGAAAGTCGTTCAGGAACTTTAATTTTAAGGTACTATTCTAGGTGTGCAGAATAAAAAATTTTTAGACTTTCAGGTTGAGCAAATAGGAAAACTGTTGAATGATAAAAGAATAAATTCTTTTAAGAACGTGTATTAATAACATTAAGAAATTTTACTTTTGTTACGATTTCTTTGTTGTTTGACATATCGCGAACGCTGCATAAAGCATATTTTACATGTACTATTAAAATGCTTCCTGTAGTCGCTTTCATAGAATATATTTTTCATCGAATGGAAAAATAAAACATAATATGCCAATTTGTTTTTCCCGTACACCATAGCGTAAACGAAGTAAATAAGCGTGCTTATCGTGGTTTGAGTAGTTATCATAGTGGCGGTAGCAGCGTTGAGATCTAACCTTTACTTCCCAATATTTCTATGAATGTTTAAATATTTCTCTCACCTCTAATTTCGGGTATGAAGTTAGTGGGTTTCGTAAAAATTCTTGGAAAATAATGTAAGTAACCGTTATTAGATGGCAGCAGTTATTCTATCTATTGTAAGGCAGTTATTCTAAACAATCGCATTTGTATTGCAAACTAAAATCCATTTTAATACTATTCACTAAGTATTCGGGATTTATTAAACGAAACATCACTGTAAAATATAATCCGCTGACAGATATTTTGTCATTGTCACTAGCTGAAAAAGATGCAATTTACTAATTCTCATTTTCATGGTTTATCAAATTTCATATACCAGAAATAATCTCAAGTTTTGAACTAAACTAATCCTACAAGCGAGTCTGAAAGTAAAATAAAGTATGCTGCATTATCTTACTTTATGTTATATTTAAATTACAAATCAAAATCAACTATACTGCTTCTTGAAGATCTTGTTGATTTACTTCCTAAAGAACTATCCGAAAACATGATTGATCTATTGGAAGCATCTTCAAGATTTTTTTGTGCTCTACGTACAAGTTGTTTGGTCTTTTTGTCTTTCGGTAATGGTAAATCTTCTTTCAATTTAATGTCTTCCCAAACTGGCAAACGCAATGCTAAATATGGAGCGCATTTTTCTACATAACTTTTCATCTGTAATAAAAAAAAATATTTTAATTTTTGCTATTTAATACGTTTAGGATCTGTTACTTGTAGTTTTTGTGTTTCAATTTTGGAAATGTCTAAATTAATATTTGTTTTGTAGCCAAAATCTTTTACCAATATGTCTTCCAAGAAATTGTCCATTTTCTTAGAATTGGCAACTTCACAAGGAAATTGTGTATTTTTTATTTGGATTTTTGATGTCCGTTGACTTAAAATGCAAAGAGGAAACATTTATTACAACAGGAGCTTTAAAGTGAGTGTCCTTTTATAGCCGTGGTAGTGACGATCAGAATACTTTACATCTCAATTATTGAGAGATGTCTGGAAACAATTGATTTAATGGCATCTGTTGAGAATTTAAATTTTATGTTGCTATTGTAAATTATTACAAGTGTCTAATGGTAGGTTTTGCTCCCAACCATCCAGTAAAATATTGAATGCTAAATATAATTATGAATATGCAGATTACGCATGCACTTTTGTTATGGCTGATGTTTTTTAACTCTGATCGGTGTGAATATGTCTATCTTTAGACGTGTTCGTAAACCATACTAGATATACCATAGAACAGGGGTCCCCAACCCTATGCCCACGGCCACCATTGCGTCCGTCAACCGTTTCACGTGTACCCGCCGCTGTGCGATCACGATAAAACAAATATTCAAGTTTTCAATAAAATATATAAATTTAAATATAAATATTTAGAAAAAAATAAATAAATTTAATATTTAGTAATAAATCAGAGAAATATAAGCGTATTTGTTCGAAAATAATTATATCGTTATAATTTTCAAAATAATAATTCTTTCCAGAA
>WYDF02067235.1:0-11555 GCA_009867245.2 Adranes taylori
ATATACTGCGCTTGCATTGTTGGATGCGATGTAGATACTTTGTGTAACATCCGTATCCAGGTATTTGCGTTGTATACTAATTTAATTTGTCATAAGAACATTTGATCCCTAAAACATATCGTGAAGGCTACACTTTCTTATTGAAGTATTTACGGTTTTGCAAACTTTAATATTTGTTATCCATCTGTGTATTATGACCACCTAAACCTATATAGGAAATGTACCGAATATGGAATATGTTCCTAATATGGACCAATGCAATATTATTTAAACTAAACATCTGTCGTTCCTAAGCTCATCGATGCTTAAAGCGAAGAACACACATACGCGATCGCGAACACTATCATGATAGCAACAGCGATAGCGATCAAACGCTCTTTAGTAAATAAATGTTCATCGGATTTTTTTCTACCTTTGTGGTCTCTCAAATATGATTCACAATTTTCGATGATTGCCTGCTTAAACAAATATTATAATTAATTTCTGGTTGTGACATTGCAACGATATCTATTCCCTCAATATGATTATAAAAGAAGCAGATAAAAAAGAAGAACTAGTAAAAAGAAGAAACACTAGAAAATATTGATAAAACAGGGAATGAGATCAAAAGAAAAAGAGGAGAAGAAGTTTTAGATGGAGAGGAGATGGCTTGGAGAAAGGAAAACATTGAATTCCAAAAGGAGATACTAAGTGAATTCATAGAGATAAGGTTGAAGTTGAATGATTTAAAGGAGATAAAAGAGGAAGTGAATGTAATAAAGGTAGATAATTTGAATATTAGAAGTGATATAGTAAAGGGTGCGACTAAATGGGCTGCGGAGAATGAAAAATTAAGTAAGAAGATTATAATGTTAGAGGAGAGGGAGCAGCAGAGGATGAGAAAGTAGGTAAAGTTAAACATAGTTATATATGGGTTGGATGAGTTAATAATAGACTGTGAGGATATATATAAAGAGGTATTCTCAAAAATGGGATGTAGCGCAAAAATTACAGATGCCTTTAGGATGGGAAAAGAAGAGGATACAAGGAAAGTGCGACCAATGCTAATTAAATTGGAAGGATGGGAAGATAAATTAGAAATAATGGAGAAAAGAAGAGATTAAAAGGAACAGGTATTTACAGGTAAAAGGAACTGGAATATGGCCGGGCTGAGGAGTAAATTGGGAATTAATGATTTTTGGGCTTATATTGAGGAGTTTGATATAGTTGGGTTTCTGAAGACATGGATTGAAGAAGAGATGTAGGATGAAGTGGAAAAAGATATGTCGAAGAGTTTCTGCTGGAATATACAAGGGGCGGTAAAAGAGCATCTGAAAGGTAGAGCAAGAGGTGGTATTATTACTGGTGTGAAGAGAGGGATGGATGAGCGTGGGCCAATGAGAAGGTGTATGTAAGGATTGGTAGGCAGAACGATTGGATAACAAAAATATGATCTATGTGTTTGTATATGTGAATAAGGATTGGTTGAGTTATGAGAGAACGATTACTGAAATTGTTGGTGAGTACGAAGGTGAATGTGATGGGATAATTCTTATGGGTGATTGGAATGCAAGAATTGGAGAAAATGGAGGAAGGTGTTTAAATAATGTTGAAGGACATGTGTAGAGAAAGTCAAAAGATAAAAGTATAAATACAGAAGGAAAAAGAATGGATGGAAGAGGATGGATGGATGGAAGAGGATGGATGGTGTGTGGCGAATGGATGTATGGAAGGGGATTGGGAATGAGAAATTACGTTTAAGGGACATGGGGGAGGATCAGTTATAGATTATGTTATAATTAATGAGAATGGGAGTGATATGTTGGAATGTATGAGAATTGGTGAGAGAATAGAATCCGACCACTTCCCAATTGAGACGGAATGGCAGGCAGGTAAGGGGTTGATGGAAAATAGGGAGACAATTGAAATGAGGATGTATGAAGAGGGAGCTTATGTATGGAATGAAAGAAGAATAAAAGATTTGATTGAAAAGCTAGAGAAAGTGGAATAGGATGGCATAGATAGTGTACATGAGGTTAAGAATGTAGTCATAAATATGCTTGAAAAGAGGAGTGTGACGAAATGGGAAAGAAATAGGAAAGAAAGTCATCTGAAAGTAGATGAGGAGACTATAAAGAAGAAAAGGGTGATTAGGGAAATGCTGAGGAAAGTTAGAAGGGAGGAAGCGAATTGGGAAGAGAAATGAATGGAAAATGAAGGTGGAAAAGGGAAAAGAAAGGTGAGGAATGGATTCAGTGTATTACTTGCCTTCAATGGAGTCACGTCGAATGCTCAGGAGCAGAAAGTCCTTATTTTATCTGTGATTTTTGTCTATAGGACTAAAAACGCAATTTAATTTTAATTAGTCTAATTAGTTAGTCCTAATATGGAATACCCTATTCCATATTTGCTACCTTTTTCTTAGAAGTGCCATTTTTTTATTTTTAAATTTTTGAAATTATTAATAGAAATATTGTTTTTTGTTTGGTTTTTTTACTATTGATTCAAAGTATTAATTTAATGCAATTTCTAATTGAATTATCTATCTATCTATTTTTAAAATTCATGGCAATTTAGTAGACATGAAAATAGAATTTTCAAG
The DNA here is from genome assembly GCA_009867245.2 of Adranes taylori. Classification (NCBI taxonomy): domain Eukaryota; kingdom Metazoa; phylum Arthropoda; class Insecta; order Coleoptera; family Staphylinidae; genus Adranes; species Adranes taylori. The sequence continues at coordinate 2,582 of WYDF02067235.1, forward strand.
GAAAGTTAGTATTAGTTATTAAACTTATGGGTTGTAAAATGCACAGTCGTTGTATTACCTTATTGTGTATCTGTAGCGCATAGTATATTCTCACGAGGACATCTGCGTAACATTCCGTGCTCGTTTCAGTCTAAATCCCTAAGGATAACCGAAGGATAATCGAAGAATACAGATGATACAATTCTATCCTTATATTATGACATGCATTAAACATACTCGTTCGATAGCCGTTTTACAATTATATTCCTATTAGCTTTCGTGTCTTTTTTTGTGAAGAAAATAATATTTGTTTAGAACATTTATTCATAACTTCCTATCTTATCATAAAAGCTGTAAAAATATGAAAAAACTTTCCAATTCTACAATGTCTTTTTGTAATTTCTTGCACCAATGTACAAAAGCATTCTCAACATATTATAAAAAAAATCGACTTGAAATAACCAAACGTGGCTTGAATAAGTGTTCGATTCCGAAATCGAGATAACGAGATAAATTTGTTTCTGTTTCTTCTTTTAATTAAATATATAATAACTTTTGTTAATTTTTGAAATATTACTTGCACATCTTGAAACTTGCACATCTTGAAACTTTGTGGATGCTTTGAAATTCTGCCACATAGAATTCTTCGTTGGATGCATTATCCATTATCGTCATTTTAGCTATTTTAACTTTGTTAGCACACATTGGAAAAGCGCTGATGTTGTAATTCCCGATACCGGATTATCATTAATTCAATTAATTAACGATTGCAGTAAGCAATTCTCTAATAATTCGCCAATTGAATGAGTAATCCTCTAATGTAATATAACATGATTAATCAAATTCAATTCTTCAAACAAATGTAATATACCAGTTAATAAATCAATTTAGTAATAACTAATTACCAAATAATAGTAATATTAATATAAATTAATATTATAAAATTTTACATCGCTTAAAATAAAATCCAAGTTCCGCTAAAAATATCAAGACCCACCGACGTGAGAAAAATATAAACCTCATACAAAAGCCGACCCGCATAGAAAAAACATAGAAAAAGCATGCAGACATTTACACATACCCAAATTTCTTCGCGCGTTTATACTGAATGAATACCGTGCTGTAAGATCTTTCGCCGAAAGCTAGCGGCAGCCTTTATCTGTTCAATTATATTGTTACTTTCATTGATTGAAACGTTAGTAAATAGGTTCTCGACGTCGAAAGAACACATAATAAAATTGTGGTAGCTGAAGATTACGTAATTTTCTGACAAATTGAGCTGAATTTTTAATTGAATATTCAAATTAATTACTTAAAATCTCTTTAAATTTTTGGTCCATGAATTTGGAACATTTGTAAATGTATATGTATTGTAATTTGTAAACGTAAACGTATTGTACCACGAAACCACCGGGCGGATGGGGAAGTTTTGCCCTTTGTGAATTTTGCCCAAGACATACAGACGGGGTATCATAGGGTTCATTGGTACCATCTCATATACGTTATATAGCTTAAGTGGGTTACATTGGTTAATGAGAGCTTTAAATTCACCACTAAAGTTATTAATGGCACTAATAACAAAAGACTTTTTTTAGTTAAAATATAAATGTCGGCAAATTTACAACTTTCTAGCTCTAATTTTTTTAGTATCTACTACGTTGTACGTGTATTATCATCAACTAATTAAAGCTAAGTTTAATATTTGACGTAATGTATACACGCATCTCATTAATTAATCTCTACTAATTACTGACATTCTTAAATATCGTTGCCTAAGTGGTTGAAATAATAAACTATAAATATTAAAGATCCTAATAGGGATCCATTTTTATCTTTCATATGCCATATGGGTATGTAATACCTATAGGTGTATGAAAGATATAGGATTCATGTTTTGAGAATCTTTTCTATTTCACCTTCGTATGTCTATTTGGAGGGTCATAGACAGATGTAGACTATGAGTCCGCAGAATGACTTTTCCATTTTTTTATAAATCCAATATGGCGGACAGGAACAATTTCTTTTACAGAAATTTCGTATTCAAATTAGGAGATAGAAATTTCGCACATATAGCGCCTTGTATTATGCGTCGAATAAAGTGCCACGTTCTCAAATTGAATAGAAAGCGGTGTTTCAAACTTAACAAACTTTTTGAATTATCTCAAGAACAATAAAAGATAGGACATTCTAATAACTCTTATTGTATAGGCTACATAAAGGCCCGTCGATTTTGTTTGAAACATTTTTTATATAATCACATTTAACATATATACAGGGTGTTTTTTGTTTTGCTAACTTTAGGGTCCATTTTGTCGAAAACTTTCGCTAGATTTTTTTCTTAAATTCTTGTGTCAAAAGTTCCTTTACTACTTAAGCGAATAAGCGAGTTTAAAAAACTCGCACGTCATAACACAGGAGTAATTTGACTTTGAAGAAAAAGTGTACTACCCTAAATATCTCGGTTCCTATGAAAGTTGGAAAATAAAGTTTGTGGAAATTATATAGGACCAAGGAGCCTCAAATTTTCGAGCAATAATTTTTTTTTCTAAAACTTTTTAGTAACACCCTGTATATTTTCTTATATTTTAATAGCCCTTCTGATGTCCTTTACAAGGATATGAAATACGATGGGTAAAGCTGTTATGCTTTAAAAAATATGACACTTAGTAACTTAAAATTTTGAAACTTCGCCATGGCAACCGACATTCAACAATCATATTATATACATGTAAGCATTCCTAATAGATCATATATACAAAGTTACAGGAAAAATTATTTGACGTTGTATGAGACATATAAACTGCTTTCGCAATTGAATAAATGTTGTTATCAGTGGCGGGTACATATAATAATTTTTGGAGGGGCTCGAAATGATTATTTTATTGAGAAATTCAGTTTTAAAATTAGAAGACAGAAATTTCGTTCACATATACTATATTGTATTATGCGCGGAATGAAAGTAATGCCATCCCCACAAGTGGTATAGAGCGCGATGTTGCCACATTGAAAATTTTACAAACTTTTGATATATTTCAGGAACTATAAAAGTTAAGACACTTGAATAAACTTTTTTCTATAGGCCACCAAAAGCTCGTTCGATTTTATTTGAAACATTTTTTTCTAAAATTACAAACTAAGATATATACAGGGTGTTTTTTGTTTTGAAAAAGTTTGCGATCGATTTACTTGAGACCTGGTATTGTACTACATTAAATATCTCGGTTCCTACGAAACTTACGGTGAAAATGTGGGTTAAGAGCGGTCGCAGGCAAATACGGGGAAAATGACAAGAGCGGCTGTAGGCAAATACGGGGATCGGGGAATTCATGGGTTAGATTATTGTTGTTTAGTTTACCCTAAACACTATTGTGCTAATTGAATTTAATATACGACTTCAAAACAAAAAGATTCAACTTTTATTTTATGCAAGATGTAACAAAACGTAGGACTTCCAGTACATGAAAGATGGGGTGGCGAATATGTCCACGAATTTTCTAAACTTTCATTCCAATTGTATTTAAATAAATTTTCACAATAACTAAAACTGTGTTAACATTATAGCAATTATGAAACAAAAAGAAAGAAAATTTACAATCAAGTCAAAAGTAAATGACTATCGACGAGAGTGTCTTCTTTCCTACTATAAAACAGGTTGTTGAGTTGACAAAGCCACCCCACAGTGTTTAAAGTTATCATAATTTAAAATACATTAACAAATTCAATAAATAATTGATAAAGTTTAATTAATTATAATAACACTTTTTTAGGTTAATTTGGTTTTATATTCAAAAATGTTTCATAGTGTCCATCAATTCGAAGGATGTATGTTTATTCACCAATTTAAGTTTTTGAATGAGTAAACTATCATGTATGTAAATCTGTTCTATAAATTTGCTGATGTCTAGTTTTCAGCAAACATCCAGTATTTTTGAGTTAGTATCAACTTAGAAAATATAGCAATTATCTAGGGTATGTTGTGCTAAGTGAGATCTTTCTGGTGAGTTCAATTTATTACAATCAGAGTGCTCTCTAAAGCGTGTCGAAACAGAACGGGTTGTCATGCCGCTATATCTAGCTGAACAAGAACTACAGCTCAATTCATACAGCTACATTTTTCTTAATGGGGACTGAATCTTTGTTGCTCTTTAACAAGTTGACAAGTTTACCTACATTGAATGCAATATTAATGTTCAATTTCTATAATAGCAACGAGAATTTAGAACTGAATTGATTAAGATAAGGAATAATGAAAAACTTAGAATCCCCAAAAGAATTAACACTCTTCATAAGACTACTTTCCATTCTATAATGTTTTTTTCAAAAAAATATCTATTACCCTTGTAGGATATCAGCTATTCAAGTTGTTTATTTCCTAACAATACTTTTCCTCATTATATCTCAATGAGGAAAAGTATTCCTCCTTAAATTCCTCCAATTGGTTTTTATCTGTATAAGAACATTTTATTAATTATATTAATAAAAAGTTGTAAGTGCTATAAAAATACCTGAACAATGTTTATTGGAAGTTAGGACTTCATTCAAATTATTATCATTTTCTTATTTGAAATTTTCGTTTTTATATGCCTAGCTATTTTGCAAGATGAACTTCTTAGTCGAGACTTAAAACTGAAAATTACTTGGTCAATAATATTTTGTGGAATTTTTAAAAAACTTGCTTTACCTGACTTGATTTTCTCTTTGAAATTAGATATTCAAATATGTTAAAAAATAAAAATAAAATAAAATTTTTAAGGTGTTTTCTGGTTTTTGATTTTTTATATCATGATTTTGTGTCCCTTCGGCTCACCCGCTATCATCTTTCAGATTAATTCTGATTTGTAAAAACATATCATTTTTAGTTTTGCACGTTAAAATATAATAATTTCATTCCAGTAAATGACAAAATGACACTGCTCAAATGAATAATTCTGAAGAATGAAGTATTTAAGTGACATCTATTGATAATAAGTCAAAATTCTTATATGACATATATAAGCAGGGAGAGATTGAGCACCTAATTTTATTTTTTAATAGTAAGTTGTGTTTTAATTTCAATTAATTGCTGAATTTATTTTGTGTTAACATTTTCTACTTAATAATAAATCATATCTGCATTTCTACTAAAAGAAGTGATATATGCATTTTCTAAAATATTATTTAAAAATGGGTTGTTACATAAACCTAATATTTTATAATTGTTATTCACTGAAAACTCATGTTTGGTATTTAATATGTGATGTGTTAGTCTTGTTCAAGGTGTTAGCTTTACTATGGTCCTTGAACCAAACCTCAAAATTTCCATTCGTCATGCCAACATAGAATGTTTACATGTACCACAATCTAGCTTGTGAACCCCTGTTTTCTTTAAATTATCTGAGTTATCTTTATTATTTTTGATCGAATTGATAGGATTACTAACTATGAAACCTATTCTAATATCATATTTTTAAAAATAAATTTCAAATTATTGAAACTGGAATTATAATAAGATATTATGTTAAATTTCTGATTCTTGTTACCATTATTCGTACTTACTGTTGAATTGGTGTTAAGTTTGTTATATTTCTTCCTAATAAACGTTCAAACAACGTTTTCCGAAAAACCGTTATTGACAGCAATGCCCCTAATAGTGTTCAGTTCTGTGATAAATGAGTCCATACATAATGGAACTCTATATAATCTATCTAAGGCTGCCATTTTGTGGTTCATCGGACTGTTCCTGTTGTCAGGTATTAAATGACCCGTGTATGTTTTCTTACGATGTATGTCAAATTCTATTTTCGATTTATTTTTCTTTATTAACATGTCTATGAAACGGATAGTTTTTTTTTAATTTCGTAACAAAATTTGATATTAGGGTTATTGCTATTTAAAATTTCGGACAAAAGTAGGCAAATTTCAGACAAAAGCGGACAGACAAACACACGTCAGTATTATTACAATAGAGCCAATTTCAAGATAATATGTCTCGCTGGTGTTTTCAAAGTAGATAGTCAAGATGGAACAATAATGGCAACAAAACCTAATTTTTTTCTATAGTTAATGACCTACATCTATCTTGTGGCCATAAAGGTGGAAAGAAACTCATAAACAAGTGTTTGAGCGCTATGCTAAAATTCCAATGACTGTGATCGAGTCTTTTATTACTCAATTATTAAGATGCACAGAAAACAATAAAAAACTTCTAATGCTAGTAAAACCTTTAAAGAGTCAACAGTTGATCTTGTTGACTTTCAGAGTCTTCCTGAATACAGATATATTTTAAACTATCAAGAAAATTTACCGAAATTTTTGGTGCCTTTGAGGTTAAAAACTGGATTAGAGGTTGCTAAGGCCATGCAATTTTTTTTTTGTAAATCCAAGCTACTCTTGTGCTACAATCGGACAATGGCCGAGAGTTTACAGTGGGAATAATAAAAGAACTAGGCTCTTTATGGGCTGATTTAGTATTGGAAAATGAAAGGCCCAGATATACTCAGAACCAGGGCTCTGTAGAGAGGAGTTATGCCAGCCTAAAGGAGTTCATTCTCGGTTAGATGAGATAGAAGAACACTTCTTCCTGATCTACTGGCTTGCAATTTCTACAAAGGGCATTATATACAACATATCAACCTTACAAGAAGGCCACAATATAGAAACAGGACCCAACGAAGACAATTTCGAATCTAATGAAGAACATAATAATATAACGGAAACACTGCCCGAGGAAAATAATTTCGAATCTAAGTGACGAAAACTTGAATTATTTGATCTCTGATGAGACTGGTCAGCCTATTTCCAACGAAACGATTTAAGGGGAAAGACACCCTGACGTGAAACGTCGAGCAATCGCTGCAAAGAATCTTACTGATCAAGCTGAAAAAATTGTTGGACGATCAAATAATAAATTGTGAATTTTAAATAAAGGGGACAAGTTCTTGTCAGTGTGAGTGAGTTTGATAGGAGCCGAGGACATCATGCAAATCTAATTTGGGTTTAACTTCATTCTATTACAGAATTGAATCTTATTAAAGCAGAATCGTAATTATGCTTTTGACTACCATGCTGCATGTACGTTACATAAACCTGCTCCTCGCATGAGCTCTCACGGAATGGGAAAGAAAGTGACCTGATCTCTGTCTCTCTCTCTCTCTCTCTTTCTCTATATATATAAGCATATATATATATAGGTATATTTGTGTACTATATATATATATATATATATATATATATATATATATATATATACGCAATAACGGATTAACATAATAAGGTTTATTGTAGAAATATTTATTATACGTCTCTTATCATCTCTATCTCTTATCATAGCAACTTTAGTTAACAGACAATAACGATATTGAATTTACTTCTAATTCAAAATTTGTTAGGCTATTTCATTTTATTCCATTAAAAAGTTAAAGAAATAAAAAAGTGATGAACTAATATGATTTGATTTTATATTGTTCATTCTTCTTCGTTAATGAGGACGGTTCTTAAGTGAAACTTTTCTTTCAATATGGCCAGGTTCGTGATTACGGGTGTCAGTGCTCTTTGAATAACGGAAATAATAATATGTAGTCAACAATAGGATCATGCATTCTTCAATTTATTGATACGTTCCTAAGATGTAGAGTTTATTGATACGTAACGAAGATGTAGAATTTTATTGATACGTTGGGAAGATGTGAATTTCATTGATGCATGACAAAGATGTCCATGTGGTCTCTAGCCGCTGTCGCCGAAGTATGCGTCGATTATGGTCTTCGAGGATTGTTGGGTATAGCCATCCCTTAGCAGAGGTAGGTGGTAGTGGCACGTCACCTGTAGCGGTGGATGGGATAGGAGAACCTGTCGCTGGTGAAGAATCTTCCTGTTACTAGGCCCAGGACAGGTATCGGCCCAGGACAGCCTAATATAAACGCGGAGTCCGCGGACGACGTGGAAGATTATATACCACTGAAGTCGGTTTATCTTCGATTTGTCGGTGCTTGCTTTCTCGTCAAATTCTTCTCGGGACGGCCTCCTCGTCTTCACATCGGGACCACGATCAGATGGGAGAAAGAATAAATAATAATGCGAGAACAAGAGTAGAAATAAAATGAAGATGGTATTTGGAATATTCAGCAGAGGAGCGTTGTGTCATACGTAACCTCTGATTTATTTTATTTTTCTTGCGTAGATTTTTAACATATGATAATTGTATGATAAACTGAATATTTGAATATTTACTTCAACGCTACTTGGATCACGATAGGGGTGCGATAAGGCTTGATCACCGAGAACGAAATATGGTCCTAATTAAAAATTAAGGCTTCGAATTAGCGCGATAGTTCTCGCTATAGACTTAAAAAGATTAGTTCTCGCTATAGACAAAAATTGCGTCTCCTCGACATTAGGATGGTGCAGATATTTCATATAAAAATATCTGGTAAGGGTATGTTTCTGGAGCGTCGTATGTGGCCACTTGTACATCTGTGTAAACGACAGCTAGAGGGGCGTTGCTTGAGCAAAAGTTGCTAAAATTCTTAGAAAATAGAGTAGAGCTACTACCAATTATAAACCATTTTTGATCCGTTGGCTACTTTAAGGATCAATACTCCATTATCAAACTGTCGAAATTCTACGAGGCATAAGCTGTTCCTACAATCAGAGTAAAGTGCAAGCGAAAGTCGCTACCCGGGTCAATACAGGAGGCAGCCAATGAGAATAATTCATATATTAAATTGACGAGTTTTGCGAAAGTAATCCGCAAATAACGAAACCATTACACATGTATCTGTGTGTGTGATGTTAGCGATTTCTCGTACAAAGTTGTACCAGTATACGAAAGAATGCCTCTTAATATGTATTTGTGTATGCTTTGGCGAATATTTTCATTGTTCCATAGTACGTCGCGACATTGTAGAGCTTCCCGCGAATAAACTATTTTGCGTTCTGTATGAGCGCTTTCCACTTCCTTGGGATTAAACGTATACATTTTTCTCTAGTACATTAATTCTATTAGTCAATATATATG
>WYDF02067246.1:0-11554 GCA_009867245.2 Adranes taylori
ATATATTATCTTTTTGAAGTGAGGCGGGTGCAATTTCAAAATTATTGTTCAAGAGAAGGACTATTTCTGATATAAAAAAGCAGTGTAATTTTTGAACCTGAAAAAGGCAGAAGAAAGTAGTAATATTAGAGATATACACTATCATATGTTATGAAATATATTCCTTTCTTTTTATTAATCTAAAGATTAATAGAACTTCTGGTTGTAAAAAGATGTTAAATCTGAACATAGCCCTACGTAACATCAAATTGATCTAAGTATCTAACCCTAGACCCGTGAGATGGCGGCCTGTGTGTCCTATCTCACCGCGATGAGTTTTTGGCAGTCCGCAAACTATTTCGTAAATTACTTTAAGTATCATAATAAAAACATTTTAAGTAGAGTTAGTGGTAGGAAAATATCTGAATGTGGCTCGCAAACAAATTTTTATCCGTAATGTGCTCCACTGGTTGAAATAAGTGCCCACCCCTGTCATAGATGAATACTTTTCATACTTAACCTAAACGAATCTTGAAAACAAAAAAATATTTTTTTTTAAACCAATGCAACATGTCTAAGCAGTAAGATCGTATATTTATAAAATATATCAAATATGGTAATATCATGTTTCAGATATGGTCTCATTATTCCTAAGAAAGGACATGAAATTGGTGAAATGGTAAAGAAACCATCAATATTTGAGGACGATTCAGAGTCAGAAAACGAATTTAAAAAGCCAACAGGTCTTAAATCTCTCACAAAATCATTAAAGCGAGAAGTGAGTGCATTTATTCATTTTAATTACCTATTTTAACAAGCCTACTCGTACATTTATTTAGGAAACATTTGTAACTGCTCATATTTAACAAGATTTAATATGACCTACAAGCTTTTAACTTGTAAACTTTATGACGAGAAGCTAATGACTTTTGATAACTCGTGTTTATGAACCAAATAAGTTTAAAAACATTATTTTTAATTTATTCTGACATTCTTTTTTTGATGAGGTGATGAAAGAGTAAATTTTAAAAAATGTCATGTAGATATTGAAACCATATTGTACTAGTTACATACTAAACTTTTATTGTAAAGATTGAAATATGACATTAATGTGTTGTTTTTAGGATCGTTTAATACAAGTGAAGGCAATCGAAGAAGATCCTACTGTCTATCAGTATGATGAAATTTATGATGTTATGGAAGAGAAGAAATTGGAAACGAAACTGGCTAATAAGGACATAGAAAGAAAACCGAAATACATAAATAAATTATTAGTGACTGCTTCTAAAAGGAAAAGGGAAAATGAAAGACGTTTAGAAAGACAAGTTCAAAGAGAAAGAGAAGCAGAAGGTACACCATTTTGCTATTTATATATGCATGAACATTTATTTATGCCATTTATATATGCATACGGCTTATTTTTAATATTTTATAAAATTTGAATATTTTCGAGGCCCTTTAGTAAAATTTTTCGCAAAGTTTTTGTATAAATTTAGTAGCTATTTGCATTTAACATTCTTTTATGTAGTGCTTTTATGCATAATTCTATTATGTATTCAGTCCGAATTTATTGTGTTTATTTTCTAGGTTTTTTTCTCTATAGATTAATAGTGCCGTTTGCGGATATTCTATAATTTGAATTGAGTTTACATTTCATATTTTATTTATAGTAGTTATAATAGTGGTCGCAGGAGTAGGCCCTTCTTATCTTTTTGACTCTCAGTTTGTGATTATGTTTTCACTGTTTGTTTCATGATATACAACTTTATTAATTTGTTTGTTATTCCACGTGTTCGCAGCTCCATTAAGTGCTGTAATATATTCTGATTCACAAGGTCAAATGTTTATTTATAGCCCACGATGATGAAGATGCTAGTAATCTACTGAAGTTTTTAGAATTTTATATGAAGATTGAAAGAGGAATGATTCTTACAAAAATTTTGCATTACAAAAAAACTACTAAAAATTCATACAAAAACTGTACTAGATTATATAACAACCTACACAGCTTATATATAAATCCGATACTGCCTATGTAAATTATTAAATCTACATTTATATGAAAATATTTATTTAGTACATTCTACTTGTTAAAATTTTTAGGTAGTGAATTTGCTGATAAGGAGTCATTTGTAACTCCATCATACAAGAAAAAATTGGAAGAACTGAAAGCTCTAGATGAAGAAGAAGCAAGAGAAGAATATTTAGAATCAATTGGAGATGTGAAGAAACAAGGAAATTTAGATGGTTTTTATAGACATTTGTATGAACAAAAAGTTACTTATGCAGATAAGGAATCCTCAAAAACTATCAATGATACAATTACTGAAAACATAGAAAAACCAGTATCAATTATTAATAGAACAGCATCTGATGAAAAGTCTAGTCCGCCTGATATTAAAGATTCCTCTGATTTTAAAACAAGTAAGAGACAGAGAAATTATAGAAAGAGAGATAACACTGAAAATTCAGACGATGATAAAATAGGAGAACAAGACACACAAATCTATTCCAACATAGATGCTGATTCAGATTTTAGCATTGATTCGGATAGCGACGCTGATGATGAAAACTCTAACAACTCTAACAAAGACTCGATTAGAAATGAGTCCGCGCAATCAAAAGAAAATTTTGTTAAGAACGAAAATGAGTTAGATTTGAAAACTAGTATTTATGAGAATTCTAAATTAGAATCTATGAACAAGGAGACATCAATTATTGTTGCTAACTCAAAAGAATCAAGCAAACCGAAAATCGACGTATGGAAAAAAAGGACGGTTGGTGAAGTTTTTGATGAAGCTTTGAAACGATATTTTGAGCGAAAGGCTCTACGGGAATCTAGATGAGTTGTAAATAAGTTTTCATTTAAATTTTGTTCATAGTTTTTGTAACGTTGTACATACATATTCTACATATTTATTATAGGTATTGTTAGTATAATTATTTGAAATCAGTGTTTTTAATTTATTCACACAAAATGTTAAATACCTGAATTAGGAAAGTTTTACACATGCATATAAAAGAACATTCTTTATTTTAGACTATTATTTCCCGTCTGCCCCAAGCATTTTATTTCCCTAATCGCTTAGGATTTAGTGACCTTGAACTATTTTTTCTACGGCTGGAGTATATTCGTGTGTTTTTGAAATTTGCCTCGTTTTTGATCTGTATAGTGATCATCAAAACCTTCTCAATGCGGAACACTGAAAATTCGAAAATTTGTTTATCGCTCTACTGAGCGAATCTAGGTGAATTGAATTTTGTATACCAAATTTTAATATTTTTCGTCTGGATAGAAATTCGAAGACTAGTGACAAGTTAGGTGGTGGCGGCATCTTTATGGTAATCAAGAAGATGTTGAACACTAAAATTTTAAAATGTAAACTTGAGATTTGTAGCAATCAATACTCTTCACCACTACGTAATTATTGGTGGCATTTATATTCCTCCATCATTGCCTCTAACAAAATATGTAAGTCATTGTGAGGTAGTGGAAGACAATATCCCTAATCTAATTTTATTATTGAAGTTGTTGAGTTAAATATCTCAACTTGACTGGCGTGCTGCTGAATACATTAACATCAATAGTTTTCTATAATAGTATTGAATGGTCGAAATTAAATTCTGAGTTATCAGTGGATGAAGCGGTAGAGGCATTATATGGCATGCCGTATTCTGTGATTGGGTTATACGTCCCTAAATTTTGTAAGAAAAATAATAGCAATGTTCCGGTATGGTTCAATTATAAATTGATTTCCTTAGTAATTGAAAAGGAAAAATGTCACAAACAATTTGAGACAGGAACGTCTGAAAATTACACTAAATTCGCAAATGCCCGTAAACAATGTAAAGATTTCTCTATTAGTTGCTATAAGAATTTTGTTGAAAACGTGAAAAATAGTTTGCCATTTTATCAATGATAAAAGAAGAAATCATAATATTCCTTCTAAAATGTATTATGCAACCAAATTTGCTGACAACGGTAGCGACATGGCTTGTTTATTTGCGGAATATTTTGTGTACGATTTGGATGACTCAAATGGACATAATGAAATGTATTCTCCTCAGGACGAAACGTATTTTGAGCATGAGTACGAAACGTATTTGATACACTCTTAGTTGTCCACTTATTGATAGATCTAGTACCTTAAACAAGTTGCTACAGCTAAATGACCAAGACACGATGGCATCCCTAGCTTTATCGTCAAACAATGTGCTCTTGCGTTTTGCTCTGTACTTCATGTACTTTTTAATATATCTCTTAAAGACCAACTTTTTTCTAAATTGTTATATAATACAAATTTTTGAAACGGTAGCAAGGATGACATATATAATTATCGCAGGGTTTGTAAGCAGTCTGAATTACTTAAGATCTTTGATGCTATTATCTGATTATTTGGTTTTTGATTATTAGATGTGCAAGATCGAAAACTCAGATGTGCAAGCAGATAATACTGCTGCCCTTAATGCTGATGACAGTTTGACAACATTTTTGAAAGAAAGCGAAGGGGACAGAGAGTGGTGAGTTAAATAGGGAAGAAAAAAAGACAATCTGCCTGTTGGGTGCAGTGTCACTGTGGCGGATCTCAGAGAGGATGAAAGTTCAGCAAGTGAGGCAGATCTGGAAGAGGCCGGCCCAAGCCGGTTATCACAATCACCACAACATACTGAGCACTTTGCAGTTTCAACCCACCTTTTTGAGGAGAAACTTTTTGTAAAAGAGGACTGGGTGATGGTAAAATTTCAGTATGACACGGGAGTCAAATAATCTAGCAATGCGTTTTTTATTCAGCGCAAATTTCTTACATACGGTTTCTATATACAACGCTATATATAGTTGCTAGAATCTAGCGCGACATTGCTTCTAGCGATTAAAAATTCTGTTGACTCGCTAGATTTCTTAACACGCTTGCATTCTTCAATCTTTCTTTACACATGTTTTTTGTAAGTTCAAATGAGTTAACAATGCGTTTCAATATAAAAACTTTCATAATTATGATGCGTCGTGACGTTCTAATATTTTAATTATTATTAGCAACCATTGAATTCCTATATAGGAATTCGTTGTTATTAACTGATTCGGAAAAAATTCTAATGTAAATGAAGAAAAGTATAACCTATAAATAATTTATTGCAATTCCACAAATCGTCTTCTCTTATTACAGCAATTTTTCATCTATCGCAGAAATTCATCATTCCGGCGGATGTTTATCGTTAGAATTTAATACTGAACTTTTGACTGAATTTAGAAACGCATCCCTTCTTTTCAAGAGAAAATACTTCTACTCATACAAAATCCTCTACTTGAGAGATATATGCCACTCCTACCTCTTTTGCAATTCTGTAATTTTCTGGAGTGTACTTTGCAGCTATTGTGCCATAACTTATAGACTGTTCAGCGTTTTTTTTTATTTTGGTGCTTAAAATCTGTGGCATTTAAGTAAAAATATAAAAAGATGCGGTAAAATATTATATCTTTTAAAACAATTTTTTTCAATTAGTAGTTATGGTTTCTTGAAATTCTCGATATTTGTTCAAGAACAAGCAATATTTTTATTTTCATAATTAATTGTTACGTACTGACAACCTTCAAAATCATCAAAATAATGAAGGTATTAGTAAAGTACCGCAATAGGGAATAGTTAACTTTCAAGACCCAGTACTAATGAAAACTTTGTGACTAAAATATAAAATTATATCCGAAATAAAAATCCAGGAAGAAGAAGTAATTTGTTTGGTTACTTACTTATCCCAATTCGTTTAATTAAATTCAAATTAGCCGATGCCGTAGCGATGTGGATAAGATGCATGACTTCCACCGCAGAGTCCCCAGCGTAAACTTGAACGAAACTAGGCAACACACGAAACGAGGTCGGTAATTATAGGAGGAAGGTAACTATAATTTATCTTGCACATCTATAGGGGTAGATCTAAAACTTCTGTCCACTGTGTGCGGGTTGCCACACACTATAAAGATCTCTTTACGAGTTAATCAATAAAGGTTTGGTAAAGACGAATTTATCTGATACCCTACCTATCGGTGTCGATGGCAGAGGCTCTACGTTAAAACACATAGTCGGTGACAAGCCTACACGGCAGAAATAAGCCGACTACTATAAATAAGTATATTACAACAACAACAAATTCAAATTAATACAATATGAATAAATATATACGATTTTACAGTTATACAAAAAGTAAGTAATTGATTACAATTAAAACTCCACTTCTAAAACCTGTAATTTTGAAATCAATGGATAGAATAATACTTTTTCACTAATTGCATAGTTTATTTATTATTGTTATCAACATTTCTATGGAAAATAAAAAAGGAAAAATGGATGATTTAGAAGTAACAGGTGTGTCAAGAAGTGGAAGAGTGCGTAAGAAATCATCTAAACTTATGGATTTTGAATCTCCGGACGAAATTGATCGAAATTTTAAAAGACAATCTATTATAACTCAACGTAAAGCACCCGATAGCGATTTTACGGCACAGAAAAAGTTTAAATCCGAGGAAGATTTTCATGAAATAATAGATGACGAGCACGACAAAATAGAGTACGGCTCTATAAAGGGCAATAATAGCGATGAATTAAAACCGGAAGAAATTGATGTGAAATCAGAGTATAATTATGATAGACAAGAATTCATAAGTGATTCTCATTATGATGAAGCGCAATGCGCTACAAGTGATAGTTTAGATGAGTCTCAAAGTGAATATGAAGATGCTGAGGGTTTTAAGAAATTAGATGAAAGTGACCCGTCTCAGCAAAACCCATATCTCGTAGATAATATCAAGAAACGTTTGGTTATAAAGGATGGTAAGGTTGTTGGAAAATCAAGAAGTGGTTTTAAGAAAGAAAAAACAAAAACAATAACTTCACCAGTTTCTTCATTCCAAGTGAGTTTGGGGAGCACTCCGAAAAATTCAGTTTCACCTCCAAGTCCAAGAGGAAAAGATTCTATGTATAAGAGCAGTGGCATTAAACCGATTGATGTCGCTGCTCATTTAAAACTGTTGGGAGAAAGTTTAACTATTATAGGTGAAAGATTAAAGGAACATGAGGGACAAATTGCAGTTTCTGGTAGCCTGTCTGTGTTGCTGGATTCACTTTTATGCGCATTAGGGCCGTTATTATGTCTAACGCAACAAGTACCAGAGTTAAACGATTGCTTCCCAAATTCACAATTAATAAATACGCTTGATAATGTTGCTTTTATAATGCCTGGCTTATAAGTTTTGATTATTGTAATCACTAAAGCAAATATATTTTTACGATAAATTTGATATTTATATTTCTTGTATATAACAAATAGTGAGTAATAAAATTATGTCACCTATATAAAATATAAATAACAAGCTGAAAATTCTGTTAAATCTTAGAAACCGTCAGTGATAGAATTATACATGACCAAGTTTGTTGAATAAATGATTAAGAAATAAAATTTTGGCGGTAGTTTACACATAGTTTTAATAATGAAATACTAGAATTATAATATATGATACACTTATTTAAATATACTATTTCCTGGCTGAAATACCAAATCTATAAATTCTAGCTGGCTTAAACGTAGCGGTAGTATTTGGTGGTTCAATAACTTCTCTAGATTTGGATAACCTTTCTTCAACGTATTTTTCGGCTGAAAAAGATTCTGCAGTTCTACATTCCATTATGAGTCCTGCTTGAAATTCCTTTTCTTTCTTCATTTCACGTTTCTGGCGAGCCTAGTTAAAATATAAATATTTGTATGAAATCACCATCAATACAAGTTTACCACACTTCATCTTCGTTCGCCTCATATTTACACTGCTTATATGCAAATAAAAAATTAATGAGGAACAATCACAAAAACAAAAGAAAATTTCTCTTTGTTACAGTAATTCGAGACTTTTCGTTTTCATGTGACACTTTATTGTAAAGTAATACTAAAAATGTAGTGCTTTTGTTTTGCAAACCTTGTGACCCTACTCTCAAAAACGACTTTTTAATGTCTGTGTCAGGGAATTGCAAGATAAAATTTAAATAACACTAAAAGGTATATATATAAAAGTATCCTAAAAAGTTGAATATACTCACTCAATTTCAAATAAAAAAATTTAAAAACACTATCTTTTCACAAATTTAGGTAGGGTTTATAATCGTATTTGAAACAGTACCAATGTCAGGTGTACAACTTAAATAATCTTTTAGATATCATATTTTTAAAATTTACCAAAAATATATACACAAAAACTTGTAATGGGATTGCAATATTCAATGCGAACAAATACATTAAATGATATACATATTAGCAAATATTTTACATTTTATGAAATTTATAAGTATCAACTGAAACTAATGCAACTTATAAAGTTCAATGGCGGATACAGGTTGTATATTTAGATTTTAATTTAAAGATTGTCTCAATTTGATGATAGTTAGTAGACCCAAATGTTATTATATTAATATTTAAGAACTGAGCATGTTTATGTAATCGGTTGTTGCCATAATCAACTATTATATTAATAGTGTTTTGCTTAAATTACAAGGCAGAAAGTATGGACAGTATAGATCTATATAAATCAAACTAAACAGTAAATAAAATTTTAGTGAATCCTTCCACTATTATTTAGATGTTACTATGTAATAATATATCGTTGATAAACTTACTTTTGATCTTTCAAATTTTAACTTCTTTCGAACTTTTCGCAATTTATGTTTTTTCATTTTTTTACGTCTGATGACAATTAGACGAGCAGCTTGAATCTCATTGTCCTTGTTATTGGCTGGTAATTCCGCAATATTTGAAACGATGTCAGGATTATACTTTATCAGAGGTACTCGTACTAACTCAGGCAATTTTATAGTACTGATGTTGCCTAAAAGACTCCTGTGACTATTAGGCAAATTATATCCCTGTATATTTTGATACGGAAAAGATATTGGTGGTGGAATTGTACATGACTGTACATTTAATTTACTTCCTTGAGCGGTTGACGACAAACACTTTACTATATTCTTATAAGCATCTGAAAACAAGTATTTAAGTTATTAATTATGATTATTAACAGTCTGATAAATTACTTACTTTTTAAAATATTACTTTTTGCCAGAGTACTTCTTATTGTCAAAATCATTTTATTTTAGGTTAAAAATAGGGTTGGCCGTCCATGTGTAATTTTAATGACTGTACGTTAACGTCATATGTTTGTTACTTTTAACGTCAGGTGCGCTACAGTCAAGTAGTTGGCTAAACTTTTTAAATAAAATACTCATATGTGTATTTTGATTATGTTTAGACTTAATTAGCTTGATTATGTTTTATGAACATACCCTAAATATTACAAATCATATTTTATTTGAGAGCATTTTGATGCAATTGGCACAGCAATGCAAATCATATATAAGAAGCATTCTTTGTTCAGGAGTTACAGTCTGTATATAGTCCTTTAAAGTGCTTCAACAAATCTCAAAGAAGTCATCCATAAGACGCTAAACACCCATTAAAACCTAATTATATCGTCATTTTAATTCATAAATATTATGTAATATTGAACTTCAATACATAATATTGCAGTTTGTAGAATAAATATTACAACACAGACTAAATCCCAGGAATTTTATTTAATAAATAATGTTTTGTTAAGCAATTTTAATACAAATCTGCAACTATCAAATGAATTGAAATTTGTTTTATGGCTGCCGCCACTTTCATTTAAGTAGGCTATGTTTCGGAGTTGGCATTATTCAACAGATAAGTATACATATTATATGTGAGTAATGTCAACTTCCGGAAATTAATGAAAGTCAAACAATTATTTATTTTTGTTCAAATTGTTCCAATAATACATTATAATGATTACGTTCACTGAAAATACATTAGGTACTGGTAATTAGTCAAGGGTGGTTTTGATTCTTAAAAATTGCTTTTGGTTGGTACAAAAATATCGATTCCTAATGTATTTTCAGTCTAAGTAATCGATTTGATATGTTATTCAAAATGAATTAAGTCTCCTAACTTTAAAATTGTACTGATCTAATAATTGAAAATTTGGTACTTGTATGTAACAGTACTCTGTAATAATACTGTTCAACTTTAAAAATTAGTGTTTAAATGGTTGCCGCCTGCACATATAATATGGTACTCTCACCGTTTATTAACGTCTACTCCAGAAAATAACCCAAGAAAATCGTGATCGCGCCAGTTGGTGACACCCATAAAATAAATTTCAATTAATTTGACAGTAACAGAATTATAGAAGTATATAAGAAATGATAATAATAAACAGCATGCAGAATGATTATTTATTAAAGTTTAATATCATTAAGAAATTTTCATACATTAATGTGACTGTACAGTGCGGGTCTAAAACGGGGTATAGTGTTTTATTAGTGACTTCTTTTAGACCTGTGGATGCATTTTGAAGCTCCAGCAACCCCTGAAGGTAATGTGCCTTCTAGATGTAATAAACACCATTATACTCAATGCATTTAAGTGAGGTATGATTTCAAGCCACTTTGTATTTAGTATATATGAATAATATTAAAAAGTGTAATGCAAATCACAATGATTTATAAGGTCATTTAAAATAAGTGTGATATTTTTTTAATTTTGTGAAGTTAACTCCATACTTATCTATGTAGATAGGGGAGGTTGTTGTACCTTGATCATATTGTACCTTGGAACATTGGTTATAGTTTTAGCAGGTGCTGTCATCCAGTGACTTCTCGGCAATTAAACGCACTAGCTTCAAGACAGGATGATTCATTGTATTTTCAATTCCAATGGTCGCACAAGAGTTATAGTAGTAGTAGTTGTGGTATATATTTAGCAATTCTGCTACTTGCAATATTACTGATTCATATGATTTTTAAATTCAAAATAAATTTAAACTACACATTACATATATATCCAGTATCATTCCTGTCAATGTGAAATTAGATACTTCCGAGTTTCTTTTTATAAGGCACGTACCGACGTTGCTCTTTTTGCCTTGGTTGGTAACTTATTAAAGAGATCTACCAATATTGGAAATAGACATATCATGTATGTTATACCTTTGCCTCGTTCTGTAGTCGTGTAATTCACTATTTGCATGCTACAGTGTTTGCAAATATTCAGGGAGTTTGTTCATTTTGATTTTATGTATAAATGTCATTGCACTTAACTTAATTTGTTCTTCTACGTTTAACCATCTCAGAACTTTAAGCATATGATTTATTTTTGTATAGTTCTTGGCCCACATGTCCTCATTGCTTTATTTTGTACGGTTTGGAGTTGCTGCAGATTTTGTTTGCTGCTGCGCTCCAGTAACGTTGGACAGTATTGGTAATGCGTTTTGCAATTGTGTTTTACAATTGTACAATAATGATAACAGTGTATATGTTGTTACTGTCAAAAATACACATTTTCATTATTATTATTTATTTCCTTCTATGATCTTTTAGGTAAGTGAATGGTTTTCAATAATTATGAACTATCGTATCTTCCAAAAAACGTTTTTATTGTAGTCTGTGATCAGTGGCGTAACTATACCGTTCGAGGCCCGTGGCAAATTCATCGGATGGGCCCCCTCCCCCCAATATAAAGA
>WYDF02067257.1:0-11554 GCA_009867245.2 Adranes taylori
ATAATACACATGGCTTGGGACACATATGTCCCTGTAGGCACGAAAAGGTTAGAAGGATTTAAACAATTCTATATCTAAGCAAATAATCAATAATTGATATATGATTATTTGCTTAGATATAGAATTATTTAAAGAAATGCTCTACTTTATTGGAGTTCAACAGTACGCATAGAAAATAATATCCATACATGTAATCCTGCCAAAAGGAGCAGAAAAACAATTATTATGATACAACCACTTAACAAAGTATATACCCAAAGTGGATTTCTACAAAGTGAGACAAATAACGTAGTAAAACAGAATGTTTATCATTTCATACTTATCAGCTATAGTTTATAACTTTTAAAACATTTAGTTAGTCTATATTTCGAAATCACTATAATCCAAACGTAAACACGAAATAGCACTCTGTTATTTTTTGCATCTACTGCTTTACGAAACTTATATACTACAACAATCATGCCAAGTCTTTACGGTTTGTTAATAATTCCATCAACGATTAGAAAATGCAATGAGGAAATTTGATAATTCCTCAACATAAATTGGCGAAGATTTGACTCTTTTCCACGAAGCAATAGTGTAAGTTGCTTGCTTCATTGATGCTTAACAATTGCGTTTTCGACATATATTTTAATTTAATTAGCTCATCAGATGTTTTAGGCCTATACCAGATTTATAGAACATTTAGAGTTTCCTTCTCTGTATACAGACTGTTCCAACTCAGATTTTACTCTATTGGTTGTTAAAAAATAGTTAGTACACATATGATTTTTTTTATTAGTCAAACAGAAATTATACTATTAAAGTTCCGAAATTAAGTAACGTCTTCTTATTGCTAAGGAGGCGCCATTATTTATTTCCATGTTGCTTTTCATCGGAACATAATACTCCAGAAAGTGTGGTCACTGAAATATTATAGGTAAGATCGGTGACGAATGCGAATGACTTAGTATGTATATGTATGGCGAGTATATATATGCTGAGTGAAGAGGTGTACGGAGAGAGGGGGGGTTTCGAATTGAATATTGAGAAGACGAAGGTTATGGTTTGCAAATGGGAGGATATGTTTGGGGTAAGAGGGGATGGAAGGGAACTAATGAAAAGAATTTTGAATGAAATTGCAAGGACAACGGATGGAACATAGGGGAATGAGGAGCTGGGAAGATTTGGAGGATATGTATTAGGGGAGAAAAAGAATAATCAGAAGAATGATTGTTGTCTTTGTCTTTTTTGGTGTTTTCTTTTTGAGTTGTGGTATTATTGTTTTTTATATTGTTAAAAATGATTGTACTATTATTAGGAGTTATTGTATTAATGTATGCCAATCAAGGTTTCTATCTATTTAGTAACTGGGATTTACATCGTTAAATTGATTTTTCTTTCGAAAATACAAACGCATGCCCCCCACCCCTATGATCTCAGTATTTTTCCCAAGGGAGACGTGCTCCATGTTTGGGAAGTTTTGAACTAGAAGTCTAAAACCAGAATGGAATTATGATATGTATAACATATTGATACTGTTCTTAAATATTTTGGAAGAAATCACGAGATTATCATGTGTGCTGTGTTTTAGAATTTGATTGTTAAAAATAAAATAAACAACATACAATTACATTTCATTGTAGATTAATCCTCGTTAATTATAAAAATCGTTACAGTTCATACGCGCTGCGGAAATTTTGTAATATGAAATTTTACCGTAAAATGTGTTTTTTAATAGTTCTTTTCAACCATTAATTGACTGAATAAAGGTACTTTTCGTAATACTTTTAGTAAGATACTTTGCTGTACATGTATATAGTATATTAAGGTCTATTTAATTTCTAAATTACTTAAAAGTAATTACCAACAGCTTAAAAGTAATTTATATTCAAATAGTTCGATACGAAAGTATTGAAGTAAATTCTCAGATAGAATTTAAATAATTCAAAGTAATTATCTTAAGCATTCCTGCTCTATCAAGTTAAACACACATTTTATTAATTATTGACTCAAAATTGTGATGAAATGCTTAAATCACAGTTTTATCATTTTATTGTGAAAATGTTTGATGAGGGTTATAAAATTCATTAGATGAAAAATATCGCCTTAGGCATAGATAATTGATATTACTTTGATGATCAAGATCATGGTTGCATTACTACTCCAATCTAGAAATATATACAAAAACTATGAGGTCAACATACTCAGGTTTGTAGAGAAAACCCTCCTATCTTTCCGGAATCTGCTTTGGTACACAAACAGTAGCAAGGGCTTCTGGAAATACGGGAGCGGGAATATACGAAGGACAAGCGAAATGCAAAATGTTCTGCCCTTTTGCCAGATTTGCCACGTGGTTCAGGCCATAACATATTACATCGTCCATTGCGTACACGAAAACATAAAAAGGAAATATAACAAAGAACGGATTTTTAGCGACAGTCAGGGAGCATGTCTTGCGCTTAACAACTCCAGAAACGTGCCTGGACTGATCAACGAATGCATCAATGCATTATGCAGATTGGCTATGGCCAACTCAGTTACACTGATATGGCCACAAGGGCACACGGCCATTTGTAGACAACAAAATCGCAGATGCACTAACAAAGAAGGCATCTAACAAAGAAGAAGAAGAAGAAAAAGACAATCATCAAAATCCAATTACGATTGATCGGTGATTGGTCCTAGGGACGGAAATAGGCCGGCGTTATAAATAAGAAAGAAAGAAAGAATTTACGATTTAGAACCTTGCGTACTACTTTCAAAATACAAGTACAAATGTTCTCTATACAGTATCAGTATTAAATTCTTCTCAAATTGCACATAACATATAAAGACAATAAACCACAATTAAGACAGTGATTCCTAACCTTTTTAGAATCACGAAACACAACTTTGTCCCGTCGTAAAATAAAACAGTACTTACATATCTTTATTTACCTCCAAAGGAAAGCGACCTATCAACAACTAAGAGGTTTTTCTTTATATTATAAAGAAAAATCGACGCACCCTAATCGACGCACCAATCTTAGTGTCCGTTTAATTTAAAGTTGTACCTCTACAATTTTTTTTTAAATCAACGTAGGAAGCATTTTTTGTATAAAATGGATTAATAACAATTATAGAAGATGTATTTTAATTTGACTTAAATATATCCTATATAACAAATTTAAAATTTCTGAAAATGTATTTCCAAAAATTGTTTAAATAGAAATATAACACAATTTGAATAGAAATATAAAACTTCTCAACTGTTTCGGTAAATTTCATTTTGGGAGTATAATCTGATGCAATTGTAATGACTTCTTTATTCTTCTTCGTCTTGTATCAAAAACTTCTAACTTAATGTGTCAATCGGAGAAAATGAGTTATAATTTTGAAGTTCTACAATTTTTCTTTATCAACGTAGGGAGCATCTTTACGATAAAGTGGATTAAGAACATTTATAGAAGGTAAATTTAAGTATATTCTACATAACGAAGTCTATAATTGAAACTATAGTTTTAAACACAATTTGAAACTGTTCATCAAATTTGTCAATTGTGCATTTTGGGAGTACGATCGGATGGAAATGGAATCAATTCTTCCTCTTCTTGTTACGAAACCTTATAACTTCAAATTTTGGTGGAAAGTTTTTCCTAACCTCACGGATCACAAGTGTTCCGGTTGAGAACCGTTGGGTTAAGTCAACAAGTTATCTATGGTCTTACATCAAGCTAATTAGGTCGAAAACCTTAATGAAACAACGAAACTTTCATTAATATTTTCTCTCTGAAACTATATCATCTTCGGGGACAGTTTGCATCTATAAGAGACTTGAGTCATTGTGTAATATACATATGGGCAACGTTAATTCGCTACCATGATCCATTTTTCCAAATATTGTACAATTTTATTTTTTCTTCTTTTGTTTGTAACTATACGTCAGTGATTTCTTACGTTCTAGTTCCTTTTGTCCAATTGACAGTAGCAAAGTGTAACACAATCAGTTACTAGGAGCAGAGACTCCCTGCAGAGAATTGGAAAAGTAATACTTTTATTTTACCTATGCTGTATTTTTACTTGCTTCCCAGTTAGGGAGCGATACAGTATACACAAATTCACAGGACAATAAAGTTTTAGAATTTGAATGTTAAATAAAGCAAACAACAAACAGATACATTTATTTATAGAAGAATTATACTTAATTATAAAAATCGCTACAGCTCGTACGAAAATACTCGCTGCGGCAATGTTGTAATGTAAAATCTTACCGTAAAACGTTTTTTTTTTCGTGTGGTATATCCGTATACTAGATAGATAGCGTCACGTATTTTCTGTGTTAACTAACAAAAAAAAAATCGAAAAAACAATTCACACAAATTTAAATTTCTTTATTCATCCAATTAGGTAGTAACAGTAGATATTCCTCGTTTTCTTCTTTTTTTAAGCACAGCCTTAGTAATTTATTTTTATGATTGGTTACGTCGATTTTATTATATTCGCTATTTATTTCGAAGTCTCACGCTTTCTCACTTATCTCTCATCATTATAATTTTGTACTGTTTAGATTTATACGAAGCGCCCTCGCCGCCGCCTGTCTTTACCCTATACAATTTCGTTGTTACATACATATGGACGTAAATGCGAAATATGTGTTTTATTTGATTTAATTAAAACTAAATAGAAAAAATACGAAACGAAATTACATAATGGTCAACTATGTTATTAAATTAAATTTGTTTTATTGTAAATAACAATCATATGGAATGGTGGGGGTCTTATTTCTCGTGGATCGTCGTTTATTTTTACTAGACATGAATTTTCCGGTTGCTACAATGAATTGGCATATATATAGACGATAATAACATTAAACATATGTTTCTATTATTATTTGAAGGAAAATTACATAATTAACATAATCGGAATGATATGATTAGTCGAAAATGATACTTAGCGCGCACGTAAATATTATAATTAAATAATAATAATAAGATAAAAACAAAAACAATAGCGGTAACGATACGATTTCGTATATGAAAAACGGATACGATTTTTTCGGTCGATGGTGTGGCGAATCGATTGCGGTCGGCTAGCGACCGACGATGATTGTTTCGATGTTGGTCGCGCGACGACAACGATGTCGCTATGAAGGCAATGTAACGTTTACGACCGAAACAACGTTATGCCACCTCATGGTGTTGTTGTCGACTGCCTGGTTCGACTGACTGACTGACCGACTGACTGACTGATACACACATTCAACGTACTGTTAGATTCTGCTTGGCGGCTTCTGCCACCGTTGCATGCGCGCTGCTATGATTCTAGCTCTTGCTTGCCGCTGCCTGCTTGTCCCGCTGCTGATCACTACTTGCTTACCTTCTAGTATTTCGTTTATAGTTTCATTTTTAGGCTAAGCGCATACCATATCCAATTTTTATAGCGTAAAGTATGTTTGTAGTGCATCACTACAATTAAATTAATTTTGTACGAAAAAGTACGTGCAAATAAAGACATATAAGTAATAAGATAAATAGAATAAAACAAAATCCGAACGAAGTACCAGTGAATCTATGGAAGGGGCTTAATGAGGATGGCGTTAATGCGATAACAAGTTTAGAAGAGGAAAGAGAGGATACCAGAAGAGAAAACTTGTACAGGTGTCTAAAAGAGATAACAAAAACTATGTATTAATAATTATAATATGAATCTATAACTTTATTTAAGTAATTATAATTAAAATTCAATCAATTTGGAATTCGACAAAAAAAGCTGCATTAACAAAGTACATTCATAATACGCCATAGTTTGTTTGAATTAAATATTTGCAATTAATCAAAAATCCTTTATTGAAATATGTACTTATAACAAGACTTCTCACCCTAACAAATTTTACAACCAAAATAATGCAATAACACATTACAATAAAATAAAAATAGAAACTATCAAAAAACATAAGAGACATATAAGTCTAAAATCCTTCCTACATTTCCTCCACCAAGCAGGAATAACCAATTTCCCCTTTACTATATTCCTTTCCTTTAATTCTCTTCCCTTTTCTTTCTCTACTCCATAATTCTTTCCATTATCTCTATACCTTTTATTCCTCTCACCAAACACATTATTATATTTTCCGTCAAACCAACGTATTCCCGACAAGCATTCACGCTCCTTCATTTCCTCATCCCTTCCACATATCCTACAAATCCTCTCCTTCTCATCCGTGCAATCCTTTTTTCCCCTTTCCTCACTCCCACATCGAAATCGCGCAATCATTCTTTGTTTCCATATTCACATCTTCTGTTATACACTGTGGCATTCCCTCCCCATACATTATACTAATATACTGCCTATTATATCTCCCATTCATTAATCTTTTCCATCTTCTTGCATCTCAATATAATTCATTCTTATTTCAACTGTATTTACAGCTTGGTCCATATCACACATTTTCTCGAATCACACATCTTTCCATGGACCATCCGTTACTTTCATATATTTTCTTCCTCTCTTTTGCCAATTTATTCATTTAGCTACCCCTTCTTTTATTCTCTAAACTTTTCAAATAAATCATTTTCAGCAATCTCTCATTCTCATCCACCATCACCTTTCTTTCATACTGTACTAACGTCATTACTCCTTTATTTAAAAATCATTGAGAAAAACGAATTATTTTTTCAGAAATATAGCCACAAAAAAACCAACACAAAGAAAACAAAAACTAAAAGAAAATTAAAAGAACAAACCCATAATCCGCACATACTCTCGAAATGGTGCGCAGCAACCAGATTTCCTTACTTCCTTCTATCTCCCTCATT
Organism: Adranes taylori; assembly: GCA_009867245.2. NCBI lineage: Eukaryota > Metazoa > Arthropoda > Insecta > Coleoptera > Staphylinidae > Adranes > Adranes taylori. The sequence continues at coordinate 6,777 of WYDF02067257.1, forward strand.
ATCCACTTCATTATTCCTATCCCTCTTTCTTTCTATTCCAAAAATGGTCTTCAATTCCTCGTTCTCGCACTCTCTATTCTCTCACTCCATCTTATTTCACGACATTCATTCATCCAATGTTCCCATGACTCTTCCCTTAATCCACATATCCTACACCTCCTATCATATTCTCCCAACCAATATTTATTGCGCATTTCCTCATTCCCACATGTAAACCTTGCAATCATTCTTTTTTCAATCATACCTAATTCCGATTTTACATATCCAGACATAACATCTACCACGATTACTTCCTTGTACCTCCTATTATATCTGTTTACTCTAATTTTCTCATTCTTCTCTTGTACTGCAACATTCCAAATTATTCTTTCGACAACTCTTTCACAGTTCCCTCTTTCATTATCCTTATCTTCCAGTCCCTCATTGACCACTCACACCTTTCATACAACTTTTCTCTATCTTTCGCCCATTAATTCCTCACATCACTTTTTTCGCTTCTCTTCTTTGATAATTCATACACTGCTTTCACTATAATTCTAATCAGTCATTATTTTACTTTCATATTTCACCAACTTCTTAGCTCCTTTTACCCAGCACTTACACTCATTTACTATACTGCTTTTGCTCCCCCATTTTACTTATCATATACCCTAAGTACTTAAAACATTTTAATCATTCTACCTTATTCATTTCAACCCAATCACTTTTATTTTCTCTCCCTTTTCTTATATACCATTATTTTCGATTTTCCCACATTTACTTCAAGTCCCCTCCTTGTCATATACCGAATTAATCTTACTATCATCTTTTTCATTTCCTCTACTATACACAATATCGTCCGCATATCTTAGCGACCATATCTTCTTGTTTCCTAACACCACTCCTCCACCTTGTCCTTTCTTTAATGTTGATTCTAAATCAGAAAAGTATATATTAAATAACCTTGCGCTAAGCGGACGTCCCTGCTTCACTTCTCCATTCACATTAAACCACTCTGACATTTTACTTCCAACTTTTGCACATACCTTTGTGTCCTCATATTCATCCTCTTCCATAAACATTCTCTCTGTAACTTGTCGAACACAGATGTTTTTTTTTTCTTTCATCCCTTTTTTCCAAAATCCTATTTACTATCCTTGCATGTAACGTATACACTTCATTCGTTATCATTATTTCTCTATAATTTTTTACATCCATCCTGTTTCCGCTTTTGTACACTGGAATCATCACTCCTTTTTTCCAATCATCTAGTACCCTCTTCCCTTTCCATATCTCATTCATGCTCCTAGTAAGCGCTTTTACTCCCTCCTCATTTAGCACTTCCACACATCCACAGGCACACCATCTGGACCAGATGCACCCCCACATTTTATCCTTTCAATTTATTTTATCTCAATATCATTCTATTCATTCATTACACACCTTGTTATCTTCTCCCCCCTCCTTGGGTCATAGCCTCCTACACTTTCCATACATTTATAGTGCCATCTTCAATTCCCACTTATGTTCCTCCTCCCCTTTCCCCCTCTTCCAGTATTCCTTAAATATTTCCATATTTCTCCCTCTTATTTGAGATTTGAGTTTATCTATTCCTTTTCCTCCTCTTCCTTTTTCTCCTATATCTCTTTTCTTCTTCTTCGGTTCCTCTTTCGCCACCTCCTATTCCTCCCATTGTATCTCTCCTTGTCTTACTTTCCTCAATATTTTTGTCACCTTTCTTTTCTCTTCCTCCACTTTCCTGGCATAACCCTTTTCGCACTTTTTTGCTTCTATTCTACTCACTATCCTTGTTTTTTAAATTGCTTGTATTATCTCCATTAATTCCTCCATTCCATTCGCGACCTCCCAGCATACTGCCTCAAGTCTTGTCTTTTCCTTTTTTTTCTACATTTTTCCACACATACACTTCTTTTTCCTTTAGCCATAGCTCATTCCTTTCTTCCGTTACATCTATTCCATATTTTCAACATGCTTCCAACGGGAAATGATCAGATGCCATCATCTCTCCCACTCTCATATTCTCTATCGGATCTCTCGCTCCCTCATTCAGTACAATGTAATCTATCACAGATCCAGCATCATGTCCTTTAAATGTTATCTCCCAATCACCTTCAATCACCCCTCCCAAACATTTGCCATTTACAGTTACTCTTCTTTCTATCATTTCATAATTTTTTTTTCCTTCCTCATTCATAATATTATCCTTTGAGTTCCTTCCTATAAACTCCCTTTCCATTCCTATATTTATACCACCTTCCTTTGATACCCTCACATTCCAATCCCCCATTAATACTACGCATTCACTCTCCATCCTCTATCTCTCAATACACTCTTCCAATTTTCCAACGTGCCCTTTCCGTCCATTACCCACATATACAGTCACGAATGTCCATCTAGTCCTTTCTATATCTATTTTTCTTCCCATAATTCCTTCCATCTCTAACTCTTCATTCCCACTTGTCTTCATATTTTCCTTTCCCTCCATTATTATCCCCCCGCTAGCTCTACCTCTTTCATACCTCCTCTCTGTTCCCTGAAAACTCTCCTCTCTGTCATTCCTTTGGTCTATTACTATTAGATTTCCACACCTCATTCATTCCTCTTGCTGACGCTTATTCTCTGTGTATTCAAACATTCCTATATATCAATTGTCATTCCATCCTCTCTCACACAAGTACCGTTATTTATTCCTTTATTTTCCTTCATTACCTTCTAGACTGTAATATCCTTTTTCCAAGAACTTTCCTACTTGTTTCCTTTTATACCTGTCGTTTTTAATATGTCCCGCTGTTGCTTCCCTCCTCTCTTTTTTGCGCAATTTTTTCCATAATCCTTTTTCTGTTTTTATGGACTTTATCTCGTCATGTTCTTCCCTCTCCCATCTCTTCTTACAAAACTTTTGCTTCTTCTTCTACTCGTCTTTTGCCATTAAGGATTCTTTCCACGATTCCTCCCCATCTCTGACTTTTTTTAATAACATCCGTGCTTGTTTCTTTTTTGCTCACACCTATCTTCATAACACATCTCTATTTCTTCGTTCCTATCAAATTATCCTTCATTATATTCACTATCTCTTCTATACGAGTATTTCTTTATAAATTATCATTATGAATTTTTTTTTTGTTCCTCGTCACTAATTGCTGTTACGTTTGTGTATAAGAGCTAGTATACCGTGACTTTCGGTAAATAAAAGGTATTTAGTGTCATCGCACACCTTTTTGTACATATGAAAACTGGAAAATAAAGAATTTTCTCCTATCAAAATTAATAGAGCAAAGTAATGTAAAGTAACGATAAATAGTAAACTCGACTACTAAATCTGTCAATCTAAACTAGTTTTTAATCATTAGTCACTCACATCATCAAATTATATTAGGATCGTAATAAAACTTGTTAGTAACATACATATTGGAATTGTTATTTTACTGTCTAAGAATGTTTCATTGCTGTTTCATATTTCCACAACCATTCTAAAGTGAATAATAGTAATAATATCAAAAGTAGATGTAAGTATAGTTCTATTGCAGTGTTGCATAATAAATTATTTGTACATTGAAACGAATAATTGTTGCTCATTTACATTGACTATACGACATACGGTTCATAATGACAGATGTATTAAATGGAATTTAATCAGTGCCCTCCTCAACTCAAATTTGCGCTGGTGCTTTCTATTTATCTATCATTCCGTTTATTCCCTGTGTGTGTAGCTGCGACATAACTGTGTGCTCTATTGCTATAGTTAAATAGCTGCTTGATACTTACAGAAGCCACACATGATACGATTTAAGTAAGGACAAACTCCCATATACCTTACAATATACTGAGTTCAAGCGAAATCAATTAACTCGATGAGTACAATATCATGTATTTTCATTTCATGCACCATGCACTAGGCGCATGCACCATATTCTTATAACGTATTACATATAATAATGTATTAAAAATTAGCGACTGCTTCGGATTTAGGACGATTTAGGTTACATTCATCATTCCACTTACCTTGTTTCTGAATATTATCGAATGCTTCGGGGTCAATTTGCGGGTACTCTCTACTCAATTTATTCAGTTCATAAGCCGTTTAGGCCCCGCCTCCAGCAATGACGTCATTTGACAGCTGTCATTTGAAAACCAAATTTGTCGGTTGAAAGAAGTAAATGCTAAGATAGAATAGATGTTAAAATAAGTATATAGATGTTGAAAATTCTGGGGCTCCCAAATTCTCCCTCTCAGTGCAGCATGTCTGGCCATTAATATATAATGAGTAATGTTATTTCAGCAATTTAACTTTTCAACTTTTCGGTTTTCAGTTAGTGAGAAAACATTCAAAACTTCTTACTGCATCAATATAAAACTTGGGACTAGTGATAATGACAATATTTTCGTCACCTATAATACTTGTAATATCAGCTTAATTTGTATGTCTATGTAAAGCCACAAATCATAATTGCTCATAAAAATATCCTTAATCGCTTTTTTCCATAAATGTTTTGTATAGAAGACGATTTGGGCCAGATGCTGGCCTCAATTTTCTCATTTCACTATATTTTGATGTTGTTCCTGGCCATTCTTTGAATATTTTGGAAGCTTGATGACAGCATCCTACCTTTTTGTCTTCTTTCTCTTTCTTTCATCACTTCTATATTGTATTACTCCACAGCATTCCAGGAATCCTTATGCCGTAGCATGATTTCGCCTAGCTTTCCGGGGCTATCTATCTTCCCTACTACTCTTTCCATTTTTTCTCGTTGACCATGCCCGACAGTATAGCAAAATGT
>WYDF02067268.1:0-11554 GCA_009867245.2 Adranes taylori
AAAAGTGTATTGAAGCAGGAGGAGAGTATTTTGAATAATTTAATAAAAAGATTTGAATAAAATTGTTTTGTTTCATTGTTATAGAACCAGTCCCGGAATATAATTGCCGCACTGTTACTTTGGATCTACATGGAACAGAAACAGTGCTTATGAGAGAAGGTAAAGACTCAAACCTGTGATTAAGATCATACACTTTATGTGCCAATAAAGTGCTCAAGAAGCTACCAGCAGATTAAAATTTGAAATTCCGAACATGTCACAGAAGTAGCCCACCAAATGCCAGCAACGATAGCAGAAATATGTAGGCTCATGAAGGGCCGGCGTAATCTTTTGCAAGGCCAGGTTCAAAATTTTGAAGAAGCCAAAAACAAAAAAAAATATTTAGACTTAATTATAACAGATTCTACAACCCTATCGAGGGTGATTCAAACCGCCCTAAATCAAGCCAAATATAAAAGACATAAATAGATATAATAAACAGATTTATAAAACCAAAACAAATCACACCAAATTTATTGCTAACAAATTAAATTCCTAGTATACAGAAAAAAAAATAAATTAAAGCCATTGCAGATAGAACAATTGATGAAAGTACCTTATATTAAAGTACCTTGAAGAAATGTCTTATTTTCCTCCTCTGGCCAGTATTTATCGCGCTATGGCTATTATTATGTATAGGTAAAACACTTTAGCATGATGGTTTCGATTTCATTATTGAAGACGATATTAAGGTATTAAAACATTATTGAATGCGTTAAACATTATATGTGCAATAAAGTTGAAGTTACTATAAACCTTAAATATAAAATAAAAATTAAAAGTAAATGTTTTGCTCTGATAATAACTGAGTAATTAGAGAAAATAATTTATGATGCAACTGACTTGCTCAATAAGCTAGTTAAGTATTTTGCCTGTAGAATTATAAAATTATCTTATATCATTTTTCTAGCCATCTGTTGTCAACAATATTTGCAACATAATTAATAATATTAGGGTATGATTCGGAAGGTTACACATTATAAGGAAAAAAATTTTGGCATAATTTTTCGAAACATTGTTTTGGTTTTTTTATTTTTTGTTTTTCTTTTAATTTTTTGTTTTTTTAATTTTTTATATATAGATAATATGATCATCTCAGAGAAAGAGGGATTGATTCAAGGATATCTTGGAGATCATCAGTTTTACACGTTTTTATAATTCGAGCTGACGGATGTAGGAAGGATCTGCATGACAATTTGTTGCGGTGGTAACTGGCTTTCCAATCGGGAATGGAGATTGGGGCGGGCTTGTTGGGGCGTGTTGTTTTCTGCATCACGTCGAGTCGGATATTTAAATTGGAGAGATTTTAGACGATTTGTTGTGATTTTAGATATTTAAATTGAGTCGGATATATAAATTGAAGAGATTTTAGACGATCTGGCTCAGCAGTTCATATAGTATTGCACTCGGAAATTGGAAGTATAACTTGTGAATTTTTCGAAGTATTCTTCATCCACAGATTGTGAATCTCTGCGCTTGCGTATTAGAGAGTGTGGAATATAAAACAGCTCTATACTCTATTGGTGGCCTACTCTAGGTTTTGTAAGTGTGATGTAAAGGTTTTGGCTGACAGTCTCTAAAGTCCAGTTCAACGTTCTGTCGAAAGTGACGCCTTGGTAGCAGATTTCGTCTTTTAGCATTTTTGTGCTTATTTAGCAAAGTAGTCAAGACACGTTTGCAACTGGCGAGTTGCTGTTTCTGCCTTTTTGGTGTCACCACTAAGCTATGTTATCCGCGCATAAAACACAATGGGTATAAGGGGTGGTTGGAGATCATAGCAGTACATGATGAATAAAAGAGGAGCAAGCAAATTGAGTAAGACAATTTGTGACGTTGTCCATTTAGGTTTGTGACGAAGTTTCTCCATTTGCGTTTGTCACAGAGTCGCTAAAGTCCACGTAGCAAGCGTTAAAGTCGCCCATAATTATGGCTCTCGGAAGACTTGAGATAAATTGAAGAAAATCTTGAGGAATGGTGTCAGTGGTTGGGTTAGTGACTCTAAAATTTGTGAAATGAAAGTTTGCCACCAAACACTCAAGATGAAGTGCGAGCATAGTTACTTAGGATCGCCAAAGCGGTTCCTCTAATATTACCTAATCGACTGCTTCGTTAAAAGACTTTAAAATTCTGTATATTAATGTCGCGTTGTGTTTTGGATTTTGATAGCAAGGAAGTGCACTTAGTCGGTTAAAAGGCAATAAAATTTTAACGGATACATTTTATGCCGTTAACTCCATTGAATTGGAATAATCACGTTAACTCCGTTGACCGTTAACTCTGACCGTTAACTCCATTGAATTGGAATAATCACGATCGATTTTCGAAACATTTTGATTGCGTCATGTAAAGGCCATTTTTGGTTACAGCGTGCCTTGAACGAGCCTAAACCGAGAGCGTGTGCTTAACGGGGTCCAATGCATAGCCAACGCTGAGAATTCTTTTCCCGTACTCGCTACGCTAACGCCCTGTCCCGTCTAACATAAATTAAGATCACGTGCAGATTCTAACACGTCACGTTCTAACATAGATCGGCTTTAACGCGATTAGTCTGCTAAAATTAACTAAATTATGATGCAAATCTTGGCAACATTTAAACAATTGTTGCTCATTCATATCTGTGATTTCGTTCATATACAAACAACCATATGTTGTCCTGATATTTATTCATTTCAAATTTATTCTGGAATTATATTGATGCAGTGTATAAAAATAATTAACGCGAAAAATTATCTTCATAGTAGATTGTTAATTTTACTTCAATAGCTAGATTTAACATTAGGTGATATATTACTGTACATACCAGTGATGGGTTCCTCATTTATGAAGTACTTCATTTGAGGCCTCACTGAAGTCATGAAATGAAAGAGTTACTCTTCTTTCACATACGAAACACGTCTACGCAGTAAGCAGGTAGTGTCTGGAGCCTGCAGGTTCTTCAAACCTGTAGACTCTCAGGCAATGCACCGGCACATATTTAAGAAAAAAAAATTCGTGGGCGTGATCGCCACACTATCTTTCATATACTGGAAGTTCTACGTTTTGTTTTATCTTGCGTAACACAAAAGTTGAATCTTTTAATTTTGACTGTCACCTTATAACTCGTCTACTAAATTCAATTAGAACAATAATTGCTTAGGTTAAATTAATCAAAATTAGTCTAACCTATAAATCTCCTACCCTACAAATCGCCTACCTATGAATCCCCCGATATCCATATTTGCATAAGGCGCAAATGACTCACTTTTTCCCAGTATTTGCCTACGACGCGGATAGCTCCGCTGTCCGATTTCCCATGGCCTACAATCGCTATTGACTCTCTTTTCGACTAATTTCTAAAAAAGCAGTCTGGTGTGGCGTACCTTGGCCTTCTGAATTCGTGTATGGATGAAATCGCTTACACATTAATTCATTGGTCTCCATATTTGCCATAGGCGCGGAAGCTTCGCTTTGATCCGCTTTGGCGCAGCCTGCTGCCGTTGTTGACTTACTTTTCCCCACCTTTTTTGAGTCACTTTTTCCCGCGTCCGCTTTACAAGAAATTGAGGTCCCTGTGTCTTACACTTGTTCCCCAAGTTTTATTTTTTTAACTTTCATAAGAATTGAGATATTTAATGCTGTACAATAGCCGTTTTCGAGAAAATGGAAATATGCTCCCCGAGTTTCAATTTTCCAAATTTCATAGCAACCAAGATATTTAGGGCAGAATTTTTTTTCAAGGTCGAATTTACCTGATACTAAATCGTCAGTTTTTTTTTCAAACTCGCTTAACCCTTAAATATTAGTGTCTTCAGAACAAGAAATTTGAAAAAAATTACTGCGACATTTTTCGAGAAAATGGACCGCAAAATTTTCAAAAAAAAACACTATGTATATATATATATATATATATATATATTAAATTGTGATTTAGAAAAAAAAAGAATCGAAGGGGCTTTAGATAATCTATAAAATAGAGTTTATTCAAATGTCCTATCTTTCAGAGTTTTTGAGATATGTTGAAAATTATTTTCAAACTTTGAACGTGGCAACGTCGCGTTCGTTACAAGAGAGACATCGGACTACTTTTGTTTGACGCATAATATGTGCCACTATACGTGCCACTAATACATGCCACAAAATTTCAGCCTCGTAGCCTTAAAAAACTACGAAACTGATTTTTTTGTGAAAAAAAAATTGCGCATTTCCGCCATATTGGATTTATAAAAAAATTAAAAACCAGTTTTGTAGAACCTTATGTGTACATCCGAACCAAATTTCATGCAAATCGGTCCAATACGTTACGAGTAATTCTTAAACGTACAGCCGTATGTACGTACGTACGTACGTACGCACAGACACCGAGAAATACGACTTTCTTTTAAATTTTTGAGCAAGATAATTTATTTTAAAAATTTCTTTTTGTGGTAAATTGTTCCTTTGGGTCTCCTCTTCGAATTACTTATAAACGGTTTGCACTGATGTGAACACAAGAGACGTATATGGTATATGAAAGATAAAAACCATACTTTATTTACATTTGAAGTAATATTTCTGTATAATCATGGTTTTGTTTAAGTATCCCATAAAAGCGGTATTATTTACTAACAGGAGACATCTAGGGGATGTGATCTACGGATCGTATATTCCTGGATGGCTCCAGTAGACATTTTATGTTAACATTATGATTATGCTAACAGGGTTATCCAGAGGATGGAAGCCACGGCTGTCATAGTCCTGGATATTCCTAAGCAACATGTTATATTTACATTTATATTTAGCTTTCTAACAGGTGGAATTATTTATATCATGTTTGGTATCATTTGGTCGCAGAAGTATTTAAATATCTGATATTGATAATTCTTCCTGTCATAATATAATATTATTATTTAAATGTCATATAATGTCATACTATAAGCATGCAGTAAGGCTCAAATAAAGAAATCCTCTTAGAATAAATTTCTGGAATTCATATGGTAATTTATACTAAATGGAGATTTTTATTCAGAACGTTAACCAGTGTGTTTCTATTTTTGATATCACCCTCGTTCTTCTAATTACTCCAAAATATTACCAACATTAATTTAATTAATTACAGTATAATTGAAGCTGCTATCATCGGGCCAAGCAAGAAACTTAAAACAACATAGTTCATTCCTGTTCAAAGCGACTAATAATTTATGAGGAGCTCCACTTTTTCTTTTTTGAAGGCAGTTCCTCTTTTTTTCAAAAGGAGTTACTCTTCTTTTTTCAAAAGAAGAAAGTTAACTCGTTGATGAGAAATGGCTGTCGTGATGGATTCATGATTTATGAGGTATTTCAGTTGAGGCTTCATGATAAAATAAAGGAATTACTTCTTTTCAAATATGAGTAAATTAATTATTTCTGAAGACTGTTTTTTCAAGTATGAAGACTTTTATTGTATTATGTGAGGAATTACATTTATAATTCCGAACCATATCGGTGATGTATGGAAAGCAAAGTATTGCAATCGGACAAAATTCTCGTAGCAAATTTCAGCCACTTCCTCTAGCCAGATGTTCCCTCTTGGCGAATTCAAAACTTTAGCAAATCGTTCCAAAATTTTACATATGGTTTTAGGACTCCCCGTAAACTTTTGTGCATTTTTAGCGATTTGCGCTTAAAGGAAGTGAGCTTATTGTCTTCAAAAGTTTAATGAATTGAGCTGTTTTATATGTTTTCCGAATCACTGAAAAAGATTTGTGTAAAAGTATTTTACTTTGATGATTTTTCTCATCATCAATGTGCATTTTGTAAAATCTATCAACTACATGGCACATTATTTTACACTATGGCCTTACAATATCCATTGATTTCAACCTCTTTTTCCAATACCAAACTATGCAGAGGTGCACAACAAATTTCAACGCATTCTGCTAATTCAACATAATTTAAAGATATTTGGAAAATTGATATCCACCTATTATATTAATTTCTCATATCCCTTAATCACATGCTGTTTAGATGGCTATAATTTTGGTTGTTTTTAGAATTTAAGTTAAATGTAAAATCTGTGCGTCGCTCTATTTATCATTTCAAAAGTTAGCCAAATATTTTGAGTATTAAAAACCCTGTTTTAAAAACCCTGAACTCTCCAATATAGAATAATTTTCCCATTTGCCATTCATATTTGAACTAACTCACTGATCATTTCTACACATCTTGGGAACTAGATATCACATATATCTGATATTTGCGGACGGGAGGTACCGATGCACAGAGGGGGCTTATTTATTTTCATATGAACCGATTCTTATTTGTAACAATTTACTTGTGGATGATGATATTTGTGTACAGCGTTTCCGCGAGGACTTCCTTTTTCCAATGCCATCCGCGAGGATTTCCTCTGTCCATTGACATGTGCTTTTTTGGTATGGGTTGTCACGTAAGATATTTATAATAATAGAATAATATGAGCATTACAAAAATTCGTAAGATAATAGTTTATATAATTTTGTTTGTTTCTTACAGAATTGCTAATAAGAAGCATTCAATGAATTGCCATGCATCGCAATGAATCAAACAGTGTGCACCATACTCTCTTAATTTGGTCGGAGTATGTACTGCGCAAAGCTGAATTTGGAACAATTTTATTCTTCGAGCTTGTACAAGTTTTGTACAGTTTTTCTTTTGCATAGACCCATCTCTGAAATGTTAGACTCGAATAACTCGAACAAGTCTCGGAATTAGTCTTCAAAAAAGTGAGCGATACAAGATCGGGCGCAACAATGGATGCAACTGAGGCTCTGTTCGAAGGTTATAACAGCTTCCAGAATGCTTTGCTGTTCATTATGGACGATATTAATCAGAAACCAGAGATAGTGCACGAAGGAAAATGTCTATTAAATAATCTCTCAAAGAAAGAAAATATATTTTTGGCAGACTCTGGACTCTGGACCAAATATATACTGTAGGTACCACCAATGATAAATTGAACTCTAAATAGCCATTAATCTATTAACATCTCTTCTGAATTATTTAAAAAGCACAAAGCGAAATGTTTCACGATTATGCGGAGACAGCAAATCAGTGCGCAATATTCTGATGAATTTAGGCGTGTGTCCATCAGAAAACGACGTCACGGCGAGGAAGACGCGGATGAAATTGTGTTTCGGAGAAGTGAAAAGTTTAAGGTTGAAACATGCCTACTTATGTGCATTGGATCACAATTAATTCTTTATTTGGATTTTCAAGCGAGTTTCCATCGAAGACAGACGCAGAAATTGAAGAAGCTGCTCAAAGATTCCGAGAAACATATCCAGAGGATGTTGAGTACGATTTTGATGATGAATAAGTATACTTCTATTTTAAGTCACAATTAGGGTGTATCAAAAATGATAAAACAGCTTCTGCATCCAACCATACAAAATTATTTTTGAAAACAAGGTGGAATCAACCTTTCGAAATGTGACGAATGCCCTAAGAATGTATAGGTGTCTCTTGATCACAAATGCTACTGGAGAACGTACTTTCTCTAAATTAAAGTTGTTAAAAAGTTGTCATAGATCAAAACAGAAAGACCAAATTCATTATCAATTATATCTAGTGAATTCGATGTATTCAACCAATTGATTTTGAGAATTTACTGCAAAAAATTAAGGAGAGCATACATTTGGGCCAACCGTGTGAGGTAAATTACAATGGTCAGGCGAGATTTTGAGATTTCCTAGGGGTGCACGAATTATTTAATCCGGCACTGATTTAATATATTTTATTTTCGAGTATAACATCAATTGATCATAAAATTTTATTTTAGATTTCACTGTTACACATGCGATTAATTATGTTACAGATGGATTAAAATTCTTACATCTCTCGTGAATTAAAATTCTTTCCACAAACGTCATATCTATCTACAAATAGAGCTAATTCTACTACACTAAACTGGACTACCACTGAACCGTTAAATATTTTTCAGTCATTTCACGAATTATGCCTGTTGTAGGACTATTATATTGACCATAAATATTTCATTGCGCAGGGAGCGTTGCTCAAGCATTCCAACTGTTTAAACTTTTACTGTATGATAGCTTTAAATAGCTATAAACTAAGTTTTAAACAGCTATTAATACTTAATACTAAACCCATTAATACTTTATACCCAGCACACTTCATTTACAGTCATTTTTGAATCAGTAACACTTATACTTATTTCCTTTTTGTTATTTATTGTAATGCCAACTAATACAATCAAATATTCAACATATTGAGAAACTTAACAAAAACGCACTAAAAGGCACTAATATTTAACAAATATGTTAAATATTACAAACATAGTATACAAATAAACAAAACTGGACATTAAATTCATAAATATTTTTTCAAAACATATATTCGAAACAGTTGATATTCAACATTGAAACATTTGATATTAACTTTGAATATTCTTGATGGTATGTTCGAAAGCATTGACTACCTAAAGGTATTGACTTAAAGGTAGTCAATGCTAAAGGTGTTGGTTGAACTGCTACTGAACCGAACGTTAAAAGTTTATCAATAATTTGGCAGATTGCACCTCCTGTAGGACTACATAGCGCCCAGAGTAATACGTAATAAGTCGTTAATAAATCGTTTACCCATGATAAACATAATTGTCCCACCGAAAATACAATACAACGAATTACCCAAGAATGTTTAACGACCGTGAAAAGACATTGGTCATCTTTCATTTAATATATTATGGGCCCAAGCATTAACTGGAAATAAGTAGCGTCTGTAACTGATTGCACCCTAGAACAAATGGAAATTGAACCTGGTTTTAGTGGCGAAAACGTCATCCTCAACAAAAAGCAAGTATTTTATGTTAAATGGTTTTGTCAACCAGTAAAAGTGTCTCATTTGGGCCATGCCTTACTCACAGGACATAAAGTTAAACATCAACCAAATATCATACGCCGTACCAGTCAACATATAAAAGCAAAATATTTGAAATGTAAATTTTTTTTGCAAAATGAACCACCAGGAGCGTTTATATACCTCAAGAGAACTCCATTGAAAGTTTGCTGCTAGTGTAGTTGTAAATATTTTATCACAGTACTGGCAAATATGCATATTACGGACAATCATCAAGTTATAACCAAAGACGAATCAAAAATATATGGCCTTAACTCAAGGAAACGAAAATTTTTAGACAATTATGATTCCATTCCTTATGGCTTTAATAGACCTAGTTAAAGTCTTTTATAACCTGTTCGTTAACAAAACTATTGTCAGTTGTCTCACTCGATGCAACTTCTCGTTGCCGTATAATCAGGAATGGAGGAAGCAGACAATCCGTTACACTTCCAAAGATCTTTTGAACGTCGTGATGACAAAAATAAGTCTTTCGATACACCGTAAGAACTTTTTGAAGCGGCACTTGGACGAACAAACTCTTCAAGAGAACTAAAGATCATTACCGAATCTTCTACTTTCTATGCATTTCCATTATAATACCAAAGCATGTCTAGACTGTTTTCGAGGAATTTTATTCAAGTCAAAGCAAGTTTTATTTATGTGTAGACTATTGACCTCTAAATGGCTGGTCATTATCATGTTTTCACTAATTATGTGTAGACGGTTTTCGAAGAATTCATTCCATGAACACGTGCAATCTTACTGCTTATTCTTGTTTTGTTGTATCATGCTTCGTTCCAATCTCTCCGACACACACTGTCTATCTCTCTCACTCACCTATAAATACCACGGCTCAGCTCCGCTGTATTCATTCTCAGTTTGAACTTGAACGAGTACACATTTAATTTATCTGCTTTTCGAAGCTGGTGTTAGTATTCAATCAGGTTTTAAACTAAATAGCCCTGCGCGCATCAAATCATAATGTTAACAATGGTTAAAAAAGTTAGTTCATCAATATCAACCGCTGAGATTACAACCCCGCAAGCAGAAGGTAAATGTAAAATGTCTGCCGATCCAGATAGTGTTAAACAAAAACATCAGGTGGAGAAGAAACGAAAATATCAGAAAGCAAGTAATGCATTTCACTTAAAATTTGATACGCGAACTCGTACGTGGAAACTTGGTGAGAGTCGTATTCTAATCAAACCCAAGCATATTAAAGTTGATGAGAGAACGTATCAGAAAACAGATGGCTTACTGGATTTGCTCTCCGAGTCTAATACCTTGAATTACACTACTGATAATGAAAAGATGTTTGTTGACATTTTGTTACGTTCGAAAGCATTATATTGCAATTTCGGTACACGTATGCAAAAACAGAGAAATCGATCTGCTAAATATAAAAATATTGTGAAACCATTATTGGGAAAACATCAGTCGCTAGTTACATCATACAATAATGCTACCGTAAGCCAAAAAAACTTTACCGAAAACTCTAATAACTGTGAATATAACATAGACAATGATGCTGTTGCTGAAAACATTAATCATACCGTATACGAAAACATTAAAGACTCTAATGATTCCGGATGCGTTTCTATGATAATCGACAAAGAAGATGAATCTTTAGAACAATAACATAGATATTTAGTACCAAAATTGGTAGTGGTGGCCATTATTGATTCACATGTCCAACCTAGAAGTCTTCTAAATTATAGAGTACCTAAACAACTATAGAACGAATATTGAAGACATAAAATAGTAGTGTTTATTATACAACTGGCAGTGGCAGGGCATTATTGATTCATATGTCCAACCTACAAGTACTCTCAATCAAAGATTAAGCCATTATAGAATAAATATTGAGGATATAAAAATGTAGTGATTACCAGAAACTCACATGTTCAACATTCTTGTGTTAAATAGACCCCAGATACTATCAAAATTAAATATTATTGAATCTGGATAGTCGGTGTCATAACAACTGTCTCAGAAGATTCTTTTACAACACAATAGACGTAAGCCCTTATGCGTTCTATTTAAAGCCGAAGAAGATTGCCTTTATAAATTAGCCATCCTGGGCACAACAATGGATTTAGAAATAATAACTATCGCGATAAGAAAATTGTATCTGAAGCAGATCGGTCATAATCGATTATTCCATGTCAATGAAATAACCAAAAAATTAACCAAAAAATTCAACCTGACCATTTCTGACTTCTATGAAACTTTCTCAGATTATTCTCCTTAATGATATAAATGAGAATATATTTTTAGAATTTTTTATTTTTTTGGGTTAATTTGTCATTTTTGGTATGCATTGACTTTTTAATTCTTGAATTACTCAAGTTCTTTTAGGCCCAGAGAGATGTTTTATACCTTATTTCAAAGGGAATTTCATAAGGTTCAATATGAAATGCTACACGTGAACATGCTTAGTGAAAAAAAATTGTTTTGAATTTAAAAAAGTTATTTTTTTACGAACGTGTTTTTTAAAAATTTATGTTTTTTGCAGTGTTATAAGCTTTAAACCAGGGGTATCCAACACGTGGCCTACGGGCCGCATGCGCCCCAAAATACTTTCCTCTTTGGCCCAAAGTAAAATAAAAAAAAATATTATTTTTCACATAAAAATCCGAAAATTTTACAAAATATATGTATCAGTATATTTACATCACATTTA
>WYDF02067279.1:0-11554 GCA_009867245.2 Adranes taylori
GTTTTATAATAAAGAATCCATTCAAACCTCAAATTCGAAAAAATGCCATAAGCCCCCTTTTAGCATGAACCGATTCAAATATATGTATATTTTTATGAAACCTAAATAAGTCAAGTATTCTACAGTTACTATATCAATAATTAAGAGAAAACCCTGTATATATTCAATAAAATAAATAGAAATAAATAATTACTAACCTTGGGGTCCAAAAAGTTGTCTTTGAAACGAATTGAATATTTTTTTCCTGAAAAAAGAAAATACACAATTGTTGCAAAAAACGAAGTTTATTCACTATTAAGTAAAAAATATGTAATCATTGTTATTGCCTGAACAGTCTCAAATGGCAAATATAAACAATTTCCCAACATACAATTAATTAATTACAATACAGTTACTTTGTGCAAAACCTTGTAGTGGAATTATTCCTGTAAGTCCCTATAGTATTGGTGTTTAACATTACGTTATTAGTTTTCTATAATAAATATACTGATAAGTATTTTGTGTCAAATATATAAACATTACGTGTGTTTTCAAGGCGTAATGATCAATTGTGTTGGTATCAAATGTAGTGAACGACATATGTGGATGTTCTTACATGAAGTGCATGTAGGAACTAATTCAATGCCAATATTTTAACCTGCCATCGATCCTTTAATTAGGTGCGGTTTTTTTGTTTTATATATATATGTACAATGTATTATTTTTAAGCACATTCGATATTCAATATCACACTATATTAACTCGATATCCAAGATTTAGGTTCTCAAAGGTAGCATGTACAAATTGCATATTAAATATATATACATAGTGTCTCTGTGTGTGTTACTTATTTTATAAGTGAAAAAGCTTGTTTAATTATTTCAGTTTTAAACTCTAAATTAAATTCATATATTCTACTAAAACGAGAATATCACAACATCATTTTAATGTAACACGAATATTTTTTTATCGTTCGACTTTCCCTTAATGCGGTAAAACCATATATGTCACGATCCCCAATGCAACAAGTAAGACAAGAGGTTCCTTATTCGTATAAGCACGAACGAGAAAACAATAACCGAGAAGTATTCTTAAAGTATAGAAAGAAAAAGAGAGGGGACCCTACTATTCAACGGTTGTTTGGAGATGATGCAACAACGGTCGACATTACTTTCTGTTAAAAAGGCTATCCGCAGGGCTAAAATCCATTAAACATCACGCCTTTTACGGAGACACGATTATGAGTGTCGCATACTTAGCAATGGCGTTCCATCTTGCCATCAAAGAGCATAATCCTTAAGAGGTTTGGCAAGCTGATGCTTTCGCCTATGGCTTGATTGAATTCCTGCCTTTAGTCTTCCTAAGCGTTGTAATAGAAGAACGTGACGCTAGCATTGTCAACCTCTTCGTTTATCGGATATAACCTTGTACGCCGCAAAGTATCCTGACACCATTTGTATGATATTGTAATCCGTCTCACTGTAATCCGTCTCACCAAATTTTTGAATAGATTATGTATAATATAGTACAGTGTAATAAAATATCTCCACTGAATGCGGAAATAATTGCTTGAATTATATTACCATTATAGAAAATTCTTCTGTATCCAACAATGTACTTTTTCATAAGATAACATAAACGATAATGCGTAAATAGATCAATCTTAGTTTTTACGTACCTAGTTTAAATTCTTTTATGAATTGTAAGAATTACTATTACCAGCTAAAACAGTATAAGGCAAGTTTTCCCTACATACATTGTACGATAATTTACAAAACACAGCAGAAAAACCGTAGGTCATTATAGAGTTTACTCGCTTAAATTAATTTTGAGTTAAATGAATCGAATTCTCACGTAGCTATCACGCGCCATGGAGCGGAGCACACTGGTTTTGGGGCTGTACTCTTCATGTATACATGGATTTATTCTGATCATGGATGAATAATTACGTCAATTTAAATAACTGAACATTTTGTGAGTGAAATTGAAGTTACAGCCAGCATTACGCAAATTTTTAGTCAAATTACATCTTCTTTATTTTATTCAGTAAAAGATTAAAATGAAAATCAAACAATAATACTTTAATTAAACTAATTCCATTAGTTAACAAAATAAATGTGTTTATTATATCATAAAAAAGCTTTATTGGCATCTTAAGCAATATAATATTTAAACTATCCAAACTAAAATGAATTATCTTGAAAATAATTCAAATAAAAATAATAGAATTTATACAAAACTCTAAAAATTATTATAATAAAATTAAGAATTTATTTCCAGAAAGGAAAAAGCAACAAGAAAGGTTATTTTTTCCATCTAGAATTTTTTACTTCCTTCTGTCTCATGTTTGTCTATTAGTTATGCGTGGTGATTTCTTAGCCCCGTACTCTAATGGAGGGTATGAAGAAGTCGGGGCTATTTGCCCTTGAATTAATCTTCTATTGCGCTATTGCTTTTATTTTTTCCTCGTCGTGTTTTTCAACCTTTGGATTAGATTTTCTCTTCTATCTGTTGCTAGCAGGATAAGATCTTCCGCTATTGTGTCTTTACGTAGGTTTTTATTTGATACATAATACCAGGCATCAACTATACGACGCAGTAGCTTGTTCTGTTCCAGATCCACTCTGTCTTTGGATTATTCACTTCCATTTATCCAGATTTCACAGCCGTACATTAGTTGAGGTAGCAGCACGTTGTTGAGAATTCTTCTTGCACTCGGTATCGTTCTCTTTGTATTGAACTTTGTATCGGTCTCTTGTAGCAGATCCCCACTATATCATCCGCAAACTGGACTATTGTACAAACTTGCTCATTCTGTACCTGTGGAACATCTGCCAGAAAGAAATTGAACAGTCCAGGACATAGTGTCGAGCCTTAGGGTAACCCTTCTTCTGCCCGTCATTTCTTTGATAGTTCTTCGCCCATTTTCGATTGGAAAGTCCTATCGATTAGAAAGCTCTTCATAATTTTGACCATTTTCCCCAAAGTTTCCATTTTCTAGAACTTGTGTAGCAGTCTGTTTATCCACAGCCTGTCGCAGGCGACCAACAATGCCACGTCCAACTGCCAAGTTTTCTGTACGTCCAACAATGCCACTAAGGGTAATTTTTGATCTTCAAATGCTGTATGCATGAGTATTTCCATATGGATCGCCTGCTGAGTAGCAGCCAGTTAAGTACGAAATCGTAATTGATTGTGAAGAAGGCAGCTATTGGACTCTGCTGGAATCCATTAGCTATTATTATTTTACTTATTAGTTATTATTATTTTCTCTAATAGTTTTGATAGTACGTTCAGCAAACTTATTGTTCTTCTGTTTTCCGAGATTAATCCGTCTTTATCTTTCTTTGGTATCGTTGAAATTACAGAGTGCTCCTATTCTTTTGGAAAATAAGTTTTTAAAATTACATTATACAGCCAGGTTAGATTTTCTATAACCGTGTGTGGAGGCAGCTTAACTGCTCTAGGTGGTATTCCATCCACACCGGGAGATTTTTTGCTGATGATTGATTCGATTTTCCTGACTACTTCTTTTTTTCTATCATTAATAGCTCACTTCTGTCTAGCTCGTGTTTCTCTATTTCTTCAACTGAGCGTTGTACATTTTTCTCCGTACTATTTGTTTCGTCTCTGTTCGTAAATTGTAAATTTAAATAGTCGGTTATAACTTCCGCCTTTTTCTTATATTCTGTAACATTCATGGTACCCGTGACCTTAATTTAAGTGTGTCTTTCAGTTATTCTCGCATACAGAACGGTTTTAGCTTTGATTTGTAGAGATATGTAATATTAGCCTCGTATACTGATTAAGAGCTGTTTAGCTAAAGAGATGTTAGTAGAAATATAGTAGTATTGAATTGTGTTATAGCATTTAAACATTGTGATTTACGTCTATCTCTGATTAGCTTACCTGTTATTTGTAGTTATCGACTGTTCTCGCTACGAGTAACAAAAATTATTCGGTGTTTGTATTTATCTGAGCCATTGCAATTAGTATTTGCTGGTGTTCTTGTCACTAATTGATTTAATTAAATCGAACCTAGCCATTAATTGTACCCTCTGAGGGGTTGAAAATAATTAAAGTTGTTAGGGTGTATGTCGTATTTACTTGAAGTGAAAATATTTAAAAAAATTACACTTCTTATAGTTGATGTTATTGTAATTACCTGTAATGTTGAATCTTGTTAATTACTTAATTGCCCAGTGCCGTTAGATTAATCTTACTGGCCTATATGTTTTATTTTGTAGATTTAATTTGCTAATTATTTCTAATTTTGCTAATTATTTCTGGCTGCTAAATCGTTGAAACATAGCTATTTCGTTGGCCAGTAGTTCCATTTTATTAATCTAGAGCTGTAGCAGATTTTAAGACTGTTTCTGGCACATTTGTGTTGAATTAAATTGTAAATAGGTAACGCTCCTTAGGCACTAAATTAATGACGTAAACAAATATCTTAATAATAGTTATAGAATCAAACGTTCTTCGGAAATAGGTTGCTCGGACGCCAGGTCAGTTTAAAGTGAGACCGCACTTTGGAACTGCTGGTGATGTTCCTTCGGTCCTCAGTGGTTTACTGAGGGCTCAAGTAAACTCAGTTGGTAAGTAAACCAGATGTTCTCGTTCTTGCGGGGAAGCTGTAATAAACTTATCCACTGATAAGTGAAACAGAATTAAAGATTTAACAAAACCGTGTATTGTTTTTCTGTTTCTGGCACATTTGGGTTGAATTAAATTTAAATAGGTAACGCTCCTTAGGCGCTAAATTAATGACGTAAACAAATATCTTAATAATAGTTATAGAATCAAACGTTCTTCGGAAATAGGTTGCTCGAATAAACTTATCCACTGATAAGTGAAACTGAATTAAAGATTTTACAAAACCGTGTATTGTTATTCTGATATAAAAAACGAAAAGGAAACATTAATATACAAATAAAAATATCATGAATCAAAACATAAGTTTTAAATCATTTTAGCCTTTATGGCGGTTATCATAATATACAGTAAATAAAACAATAAAGCCAAATGGTTTTATACGGTGGTGAAACGCAATAATACTAATCAAAAAGCGGTGCAAATGAATTTAGCGGTGCCCGAATATAACTATTAAAACTGCGGTGATAAAATAGCGAAGCAGTGAAAATTTCAGAAGCATGTATCTACGGGAAGCATATACAAGCAATCAATCATACGGTAGGTGTAAGTATATATATATATATATATATATATATATATATATATATTATCACGGAATGACGGATACCTCTCAATATACGGTATGGGTCACGGGTCGCTACTAGTTACAATAATATTCTCGTGATTCTAAGTGTTAACGTCACATAAGTCACCAAAACTAACTGTTGTGAACATAAGTTAGCATTGGGTGTACTCTACTTAATGAGGAATCACTGTGTGTTACAGTATCACCCTTATGAACATAGGTACTAATGTAACATAGGTGCCATTAAAACTAACCCCCCCCTGAACGTAGCTTAGCGCAATATGACTCTCGTATACGGAGCAATAAGGAGTCACTACGAGTTACAGTAACACCCTTGTGAACATAGATATCACTGTCGCCGGAGTATCAACAACTAACCCTTGTGAACATAGGTTACAGGTTGACACATGAGTGCAGATAACGGAAAAAAATGACTATAGGTTACAATAGCACCCTTGTTAACATAAGTACTATTGTCACTAAAGGCACGAAAATCTAACCCTTCTGAACAAAGGTCATCGTTAGAGGCATACTGGTGTATGGAATCATAAAGAGGCACAGTTACAGCAACACCAATGTGTACATAGGTGCCACT
Organism: Adranes taylori; assembly: GCA_009867245.2. Taxonomy (NCBI): domain Eukaryota; kingdom Metazoa; phylum Arthropoda; class Insecta; order Coleoptera; family Staphylinidae; genus Adranes; species Adranes taylori. The sequence goes on from WYDF02067279.1 coordinate 5,796, forward strand.
GTCACCGAAGTATCAACAACTAACCCTCGTGAACGTTAGTGCATTACACGGTATAGGAAATGCTAATAGTTACGTTAATACCCTTGTGAAGATAGGTATCTTAAGCAACTAAAACCAACTTAACGGAAATACTTAACGAAATGTTAGAAGGAAATACAAATCATTCAAAATACATGCAATCAATAGCAATGACGGTATATGTAATGATATAGCAAAATAAGAATGAGAATTATTAACATTTAAGCGGTATAAGAATTATTATAAGAACTACTCTTACCAAACGTATAGACCGGTGACAATAGATTCGGTGTGCTGGCTATGGCTAGGCTGGCTGCTCGCTATACTGCTGGCTGCTGCTCGACGGTATGTCTTTGAGTTCGAAAGGAACTTGTTTTAAATGCTTGAAATCTTGCTTTTATAGAGCACGGAACACACAGAGATACACATAACTATGTGTAGCCATACCAATTTAAATTTTCCCATTACATGATCTACAATACTCGGGGAGCATCAAAGTATAGTAGGTCACACACATTTGTGTGTGGCATAGCGGGCCAGTTGAGATTAGCAGTGTTAATGCATATACGCTCTCTCCTTTCTGTTACATATCCCGTATAGCGGACTACTTTTACTCCTTCTATAATTGAGTCAATACGATATGATAATCTTTTGTTTACGTTTCAAGACGGAATAAATTATATTTAGTTATTTATTTTAAGATGCTCTTAAATACAATTTAAATTACTACCTGCGATTACTATTTATTAATAAAATTCTTATTTTAAATACGGCCATAAAAGCTATCCCATCATAATTTCTTATTTATGTACACGGAATAATCATTTTCTATGAATAAATGCAGACAGACAGATTTTATATTCCTCTGATGCATACATTCCACATAGGGTTATCAAATTAGATTTATTTATTTTATTTAATCCGGTAGTTTTGTTTGTTTTAAGAGATTTTATGTTTCTAGTAACAGCACTGTTACAAATAGAAAATAGTTAGGTTAGAAAAAACATTGATGGTTGATTTGATCCGAATCGAGCCTTTAACTCTCATGTCGTGAAACATGTTGGTTGTGCGTGGCGCCGTGCAGATAGAAGGAGAACTATCTCGGGCAAATTGGATATGTGAATTATTCTAATAAATTGATAATTTTTATTAAGAAATTGTTCTGACATTAAACTTTCCAGCTTGATGTTTTGTAAAATATTGTAATTGCTAGATTTATACCTAAAGCTGAGAATGTAATGTCGAATGGAATCTTGCATTTTGTGAATTGGCCGCTAGGGGCGAAAGGATTATTTTGAATTCGTACAATTGTCTGATCAGTTTTGGGTGTGGTCGATTAGTAGATCAGGAAGGAAATCGTTCTTTTCCTTTCAACACTCTAAGGTGTCAGGGAGCCAAATTTTCGTCCGAGTGAAAATTAGTATAGTTTAATTGAATCATGAGTCTTTAAAGAGAAAAATTCAATTATCGTGGGCTTGGGGGTTGATTGTCGTTCATTGGAAATCAGTGCTCTGTTGTTAAGTTAATCGATTGTGAAAACTCGTCGTGGTTTGTGATCGCCATTTTTGCCATTAGGAGGAGGCCATTTATCGGCAGCATATATTACTGATAGGCCGTTCCTGAAGCAAGTAACTGTCGTGGTCTATAGGAATTGAGTACGCTAATATTGTCAACATGGATTTTGCCTGTGTGAGTTTTACTGCACAGATGCTGGTCATGCTGTATGTACGAGTGAGCCGTCAAGGGGCTGGTGCGAAGGATCGGGCTGCGTTGGAGTTACGGCCACCGTTCGGTGTTTCATCAATTCGTGTACTGGCGTTAAATCTAGTCTTCGTCACTAGGCGCTAGCAGTTTTAAGTATTAAGTTTCTTTTAATATATTTTTGGAATTATGATTTAGATTGTCTTTCTTGCTAACCTTATTTTATTAAGTGCTTCACACAATTTATTTATTATTATTAATTTTTCGTTTTAATAGGTTTTTATACAGTATTCAATTAGGGAAAGGGGTGACGTTTTATATTTTTTGTAACCGTTGATTATGTAATTTTTGATTGACATACTTGTCTAAAATAGATTTTAAAGATGTCATTACTGTCTTATCATTAACTATTTATGGTGTCATCATTAACTAATTATGGTGATTATTGCCGTTGCATTTAACTGAATGTATAATATTTAACCAGTTCCTGAACAATTATTATTTTTCTTTATATACGATACATAATTCAGATTTAGAAATTTAATTTCACAGAAATACTATTGAACTAGTTCTCGAACAGTAGTTCATGTTTTTTTTAAAGATACATAAATCCAAATTTAGATTGTTAGATTGAATAAAGATTGTTAAATGTTACATGTGAATTTTTTTTATGTGCACATTCGCTAAACCACTGGCGCTCAACCGCTAAGAGTACTGGAGCCCTAGTTGTCTCAGTAATATGGTTTGGGATTTGATACTGCTTGGTTGACCGGGAAGACATCTTCATTGCATAGGACGATCCGATTGGATCCCAATAGGAGAAAATTGAGGTGCGTTTCACTTCATTGAATATCGCATTTTCTATTCTTAATGGAGTATTTCCTTTTAGCCCCTTTTTAATCTATGAAGCATTTTTCACAACATTATCTGTTTGTCCTTGCAGTTATCTTCAACCTATTTGTCCATTCTAGATTATATTTATTTTCCATAGAAACTGCTTGTTTACTCTATTTAGATTGTCCTGGTTGGACTTAATGGTGTGTTCTACAGCTTCATCAATATTTTCAATTTTTTTCTCTTGTTTCACAAGCGAGTAGATCTCCATATATTATGAGTACTTCATTCAGTTTGATTTAGTCATCTTTCTCTTATCTTCTATTTGTTGTGATCATTTGACATCTCCTACTACATGATAATCGTATGAATCCAGACAGAATTAAGACAGTATTGCTATCTCCTAAAGTAGCAAAGATAGAGAAATGTTTAAATGGGACAAAATTTGGATACTTAAAAAACGGCCAAACAACAATCAACAGCATTCAAATTTACAGAGCTGTATTTGAAATATTTACGAAAAACAAAATTTTAGAAATTTCTAAAATTTACTCAAGCCTGGTTATTTTCGATAATATTAAAAAACTTTAAACTAATTTCTTCTTGCATGAGTAACATGCTTTACACTTGCCATAAACACGTATGTAATACAACTTGTCGTAGCTGTGTAGACACCATCAACATTATTTTTTTAAATACGGACTTGGATTTTTTTTCATCAAATCGTCTCAAAATTATGTTTGAAATACAACAATGCATGATTAAAAATGATGTATTACAGTTTTTGTTGATTTCAACACGGTCTTTATTTTCAGAACCGGACCTGCCTCGATTAGTTCCAGTTGAGATATATTTAGTTCAGTAGGATAAAGTACCAAACAAATGATTACCTAATTTTTGGGGAGCTAGTGCTTGATAAAATATCTAAAATTAATTAAAACATATCATTCTTTTACCTGCACTAGCTTGATACTTTTTAAACCAAAATGTCTATACTTTTTGAACCAAAATGTTAATAGCATATTACTCATGGTTAACCGAAATTCCTGGTTAACCGAAAGAACCAGACTGAACCAGTCTGACTGAACCAGACAGGAGAAATGCCTCGCTGGCATAAAAGATAATTGAAATTCCATGTAGGATAAGAATCTGGCAGAAAATGACTTTATAAAAAAAGAGTATTGTATATAATTGGAGGCTTTGCAAAAAAATTATATTCTTTCGTTTGTATTTTATCAGCAGGTAGAATTTTTGCGTTGAAAAAAAATATTTTTCGTATTATTTATAATGGTTTATACTTATGGTGAGAAAAAGGATCTGTATGACATTTATATTAAAAATTTTAAAAATATTTCTACATCAATTCACGAATTTGCTAGGATATATCCAAATGGAATTTTACCATCAAGATGTACATTATATGCTGTATCAAAAAATATGGCTAAATATGGCTTCTATGTGAAAAGTAAGAATAAACAAAATATCCGTCATACCAATAACGAGGTGAATGTATTGGCCCAAATTTACATAAACCCAGAAAGTTCATGTAGAAAGATTGCTCAAGAATGCGGTATGTCATTGATAGGAGTGCAAAAGATTTTGAAGAAGCATAAGTATCATGATTACAAATTTACAATTTCACAAAAATTAATTGCAGGTGACAACTTACAATTCGAATATAACTGGAACAATGAAAATTTGACTATAAATGACTCGTTTGGTAGAAGTATTATGTGGACAGATGAATCATGCTTTTAATTGTGATATATATAATAGAAGAAATAAGCATTTTTATGCCAAGATAAACCTTCATTTAATACAAGAATTAAAAGCACAGACTAGATTTTCAATAAATATATGGTGTGGTGTACTTGGAAATAATATAATTGGACCTAAATTTATTGATGGAAATTTAAATTCACAGAAATATCTTAAATTATTAGAACTTTTTGACGCAATGTTTTTGGAAATTCGATAAAATTTGAAATGGTCTATGCATCATTGCGGACCTTATAATGGTACGAATGTTGCTATTTATTTTAATACGCTTTTTCCTCGCAGATGGATTGGCACACATGGACCTGTTAGATGGCCACCTCGTTCACCGAATTTAAATCCCTTGGGTTCTTTTGTGTGGGGGTACATTAAAAATAAAGTATACCACAACGAAGTAACAAATATAAATGATTTGCGACAACGAATAATCAACGCCTTTAACGAACTGAATTCAAGACTTAAGTTAATGACAGAGGATCGGAAAGAAATAGTATACCTGCTTCGATTTTAATCCGATTATAAGGGTCGAACAAGCACTGAACGTGCAGTAAAGAATCAATTAATATTCAGCTAGATAATTGAGTCCTCTGACATTAACTTAAGCTGAATTCAAATATGTTAAATAAAGTAATATGTCAACTTAAGAAGAGAACACGACTATGTATTGATAATAACGGTGGGTACGTAGAGCAATTATTAAAATAAATATTGTATCAAATAATAAAGATTAGATTAGAATAATTAATAATTAGTTTAATAATTAGATTAATAACGACTAACTTGTATTAATTACGATTAATAAATAACTAGTATAATATAATCCGTAAAACCTTGTACAAGGAAAAAATAATATTTTTTAATTAGGTACCTTTAAATTTTTTTATCACGCACTAGTTTCATAAAAATAAAGTAAGTCATTTTGATTCAAATGTTTTGCGCTTTTTATCCTACTGAACTAAATATATTGCAACTGGAACTAATCGAGGTAGGCTCGGTTCTGAAAGACACTGTTGAAATCAACAACAACTGTAACAAATTATTTTTAATCATACCTGGTTATATTTCAAACAGAATTTGGAGATGATTTGATGAAAAAAAAATCCAGGTCCGTACTTAAAAAAAATATGTTGATGGTGTCTAAGCAGTTACGAAACGTTGTATTACATAAGTGTTTAGGGTAAACTGAAGCATGTTACATATGCAACACATGCAATAAGGAACAAGTTTTTTAATATTATCGAAAATAACCATGCTGGAGTAAATTTTAGAAATTTCCAAAATTTTGTATTTTTGTAAATATTTTAAACACGGCTATGAAAATTAGAATGCCGTTGATTGTTGTTTGTTCGCTTTTAATCATCTACATTTTGTCCCATTTAAACGTTTCTCTATCTCTACTACTTCAGAAGTGTACACCGTAAAGTGTACAC
>WYDF02067290.1:0-11554 GCA_009867245.2 Adranes taylori
AGGACCAATCTGTGGTGTGTGGTTGCTTTGAATTTAGTAAATCCTTTTGTTTTCACTTACGCAAAATGAAGAAACTTCGTATTACATATTTTTTATTTCTTTTGAATTATGTACTTTATTCGGAATAAGAATAAAATTAATTAAATTTATTTAAAAGTCCTTGTCTGCAACTCCAACTTTAGAATTTTTTTTATTGAATTATTTTCAGGGGTATATAGAGAATAGCTACAGCGGTTCTGCGTTTAAGTAAACTTTTACAGGTATACCAATGCGTGTGTATTAAAACTATCGTACATACGCTAAGATATATCAGTAGAAGAACTTAATTTCATGAAGCACGAACTACTAATGTATCAGAAATGAAAAACACTTTCTTATTTTCGACGTAACGGTTTTTATAACCTTTTAAAATGTTAATATTTATTTATGTAAATTTTGTGTTAATTTTAATTTAGGATCTTTTTTTTTAATGATTATAGGAACCCGTATCTTTGAGGTATTTGTAAAATTTTTGATTACCGTTTTTAATACTACAGAAAATATAGATACTGTAACTGTAACATAGATACTATAACACATAGATATTGTAGACACTGTAACAAAGTTATAAAATAAAAATAATTCGGGGCAGCCTATATAGAATAAGGTTCCGGTTATAGAAATGCCTGCCGTATGATTTATTGTATGTATTAAATAAATACTGATGGGATACCCTTTTCCTATCCCATTTTTAAAATAAAGATGTCATAACAACTTGTTAAGATACGTAAATAATTGGGGAATTAATTAGTGCAACAAATAAATAAGAAATAATCATTAAATATATTTTTCCGTTGTATTTAAATTAGAAGATTATTTAAAACGTATTTGTAATAATTACGTATCGATTTATAAATATAAACAAACATGATAATAATTAGTAACTGCTGTGCGCTACGAAATGATTTAAGTAGGGATATTTCGTATGTATATACCGGCCTGTATGTGTGAGAGAGATAGCAGTACTGCTCATACCTAGAACCGAACGTTGCGAATAATGCATCAAAGCAAACATGACTGATTGTCGCTGATGGATGGTACTCACAGATATATTGAATATTATACTCTTTAATTTCTGTTCTCCGTGTATTAGGTACGGTTAATGATAGTATAACTTATTTATGATTTAACTCTCGCGAGCACACTGTTTTGTATGGATACCCGTAGATGGCTAAAACGTGATGTGATACATATGGCTCTTGGTCTATAAAGAGGCGCGTGTAACCCATTGAAAATAAGATCCTGTTCTCACCTCGAGAAGAGCAGTCGAGTCTGTTAGACTAGCCAGCTAGCGGCATAAGCCAGCCACTCCAGTCAGCTCCATAATGTCAAACTATCAAGGGATACTTGTGACTTTGTTTGGTAATATTATTCAGCTTGCACTGTTTCCGTTGTATCATTGCATTGCCTGTGTTGATTAGTTTTCTTTGTTACACCGAATGATAGTTCGTATGGATGCGTTTGAATGACCTTACCCTTTCTTCCTTCAAAACTTCAAAATTTTATTAAGGAAGTGAGTTGTGTAGAGTAGGACCAGATTGAGAAGTAGGTAGCATTTACTAGAATGTGCTGAAAATCTTATAGATATATATTGAAGATATAGAGAATACTTGAGGAGATAATCCTTTTTCAAAATTTATGTATGGGTAGTATTTTGACCAAAGGGGGCTATATAAGGGAACTAAGTTTATAAGGATTTATGGGGATATAGAAGAAATTTATAGTATTTATTCTTAAAGATATAAAGTTGAGCAAATGAATTTGGGATTTAGAAATTGTGAAAATTCGGAGAGTGGATGTAAGATTTGTTGTGAAAATTTAAGTTGCGAGTATTTAGTGTGTCACACATGGTGACGAATATAAGGTTGATTTGTATTTTGAGTTGGAAAGTTAACATCGTGTATTCCAATTGAGTACATGGTTAAGATAAATGATAGGGTTGAGAGGTTTGTCGACAAAAAGAGAAGAAAAAAAAAAGGGAGAACGAACCCATCTTTTATGTAGAGATTAGAAATATCTTGAACACCCATAAGTACAAATTATAGATGATTATAAATATTGTTTTCGTTATGATGCTCGATTTATGATTTATACAAAGTTATACCAATTTGATAAAATTGTATGTGAGAGCAACGTTGTAGAAAAGTGCGATTATGGACTATAAGATTGTGCCATTGCGAATTGTTTTCGAATTTATGAATAGAATTAGGAAAGTGTACAGATAGTAGTACGGCTATTGATAATTGGGACTAGATATAGTAGGAGAATACAGATGCGCATACAGCTAACCACCACTTGTTAACTTTTGATGTTAATAAGTCAAAGTTTTTTTTTGTAAAATAAACAAAGGGACAATAAGGGAGATCATACAGCATTTATAGATTGCTTACAAGGGAGTCAATTGGGAAGTGATGGTTTGTGGGATATTAAGTTAGGTTTTTTTATGATTCAAAGAAAGGGCTGAAAAGGGGTTGTGAAGCGTAAGTTAACTCGGGGTTGTTGCTCAAACCTATTCTTCCTATGGAATCTAGTTGTTGTGAAAAATATAATAATAAATAAAAGTTGGAGTTCTGAAATAATGGTGTATGTAATAACAAATTTTTCTAACTACAATTTTTGAGGCTGTGATGCTATTGAAGCTAGTCTATGTCAACTAATTTTTTCAACAAGCTGGTTTCAACTATTGTTGAATTTTAAACAGCATCGCATATTTTTCTACATTTGATTAACGTCTTCGCTTAATTGCTGTAAATATTTCATGCTTTTTGGCTTTTAATACATAGGTATAGTTGTATTCGCTAATATATAACATAACACTTTGCATAATAATTTTGATATTTAAACCTTAGTGGTATTTAAATTTTATATAATTGATATATCATTAATAATTACTGAATTTGTTAATACGCATTACGATAACATACGCGTAAACGACATTAAATGAAAGTATAAATGAATAAGAGAGTTGATAAATAAAATTGGGCAAAACTGTTAATGCTGAATTTCTTTTGAATCTTTCCTTTTCCACATATTTTATCCTTCCTCTATATATGGTGTAGCTTGCAACATCATAGAGGATGGCTCCCACATCATAATAGGAAGTTGTTGAAGTCTTAACCGCGACCCGCCGAGGCCTTTCAATAATTACTATAGTTGGTCAAAACACCGAGGAAGAAATCCTTTTCCCTAAATAAGCCGATAGTAGTGCTAAGGCTGGACGGGAAATCACCAAGCGTTAAAGTCTATAATTATATGCGCCATTTGTGACAGTCGCTAGGCCCCTCATTAGCAGCGTCGCGTGTGGGAGTTCCGTTAGCGTATTAGAGTAGAACAGTACATACAAATTTTGGCGCCTCTAGCAGGGTGGCGTCCCCTGCTTGCAGCTCCATCGCAAGCAGATTAGTTTTGGTGCGCCACCCCAAAACTAATAAAATTAAATTGCTAAACTTTCCAAACTATACGAGGGACAGTAACTAATTCTTGGCAGCATGAAGATGTAATTATTTTGTCAGTGGCTTACGGGGACTATAGTTTAAAGGTAGACAGATATAAGGATGCAAAACTTTATATTAACACCGAATTGTTTATTGTACCCAATACAGTGGGAAACACAAGAGAAAGGTTTTGGATTTTATGTTGAAATAATATGAACTTTTATAATAAAGCTCAAAATAAGGAATTTTCTCATATAATCCTTTGCTTGACTATGTTGTTAAAAATTAATAAGTTATTATTTATTCTGTAATGACAAAGTTTAATTATATAATTATTCCAAATATTTCTAGGTTTACTTTAAAGCTGTTATGTACATAACTTTTCGAAACGAAATATTGGCCCTTATATCATCATTTGAAAATTTTTGGTATTTGGATCGCTATACCAAAGAAATTGAGTCAAAATATCTTAAAATTCACTCGAATGTGCAAAAATTTATGTGTATGTTTAGCGGAACAATAACGTTTTTATTCACCACGTTAACATTACTGCCACCATTATTACCAACCAGACTGCTTACTTTGCCCGGTGTGGCTTATTGCGATATAAAAATTGATTCTTGTTTCATATTTATGCAACTCTTAGATGCTATTTATGGTTTTGTATTTTGTATGCCAGCGTGCAGTGTCTATATGTGCTTATTTAGTCTAGCCATCCTACACATATATATCGGTTTGGATATGCTACAACATGGAATCGAAGCAATTAATGTTGACAGTACATGTACAGATGTCAACCAAATCAATCGCGAATTACGAGATTTGGCTTATCAACACGCTTTTATTTTGGAGTAAGTCTAATTGCAATTAAGTACATTTTTAGTTAGGTACTACTTGGTAGAATTAGGGAGCTCTTGTACCTTGGAACATTTTCTACTTTTAAATCGTTTTTGTTTCATTCTTGCAGTTAATCAATCAAATCATTTTTGCAGTTAATCGTATTCGGCAGATGGTCCCAAGATACTTCCTTCCCATCTACCTTAGGATAGCGTTTACTGGAACAACATTAATTATATTTTGGGGACAAAAAATTAATAAATAAGAAGGCTTATAAACTATATAAAACATTTATTGATATAGACTTAACGACAACCTGTATTAGAAATGAGAATTGTTTTATTAGCCGATTTTGGTTTCGGTAATGCAGAGGATATGCACTTTGTCGGATAAAAAAAGATATTTGATAGGACAAATTTTATGCCGTACTCCACAGGCATTCACGGTTCAAATCACTAACTTCCTGAATTAGGGCGCGTTTGTCAGGCAAGACAATGAGGTGGGTCGAGGTTAGGACCCGAATGGGGTCTTCTGTGTGGACGGGAGGGTTGAGCGCCAGGTCTTCCTCAGTCTTTTGCTCACGGATTTGAGGAATCGGTGAGTCGATACATTTGGCGGGTGCAATCTCCTTAGGTGTTGGCCGCATTTGGAGTAGCTCAGCTTGTTTTGGCACTCGTTTACCGAGAGGCCAATATCAAAGCACTTTGTGCATTGCTTGGGTCTTGGTGTCGAGTTGTGGGATGGCTCCGCAGACTAGAAGTGGCCTTAGAGATACAAGCCTCTGTGTAAAAGAGTGGCATATCTGCTATGGTTGTTTGTGATCACACGGATCAAATTGAGTGGTTTGTTGGTCTGTCTAGAAATGACTCTGAAGACTTTGAGGTCCTGGGAGCCTTCGGCTTCGTCGGATTCGAGGGCTTCCTCCACCTCGTGGACTGAAATGTTCTGGGTTACTCCCTTCATGACAAAGGAGTAAGAATAGTTTGTGGGTTTTTTGTTTGGTTGGGCGTTTCGGAAAGGCGGTTGGAAACTGATCTCACTGTAGCCAGTAAGCTTCTGGAAGGTTTTCTAAAGTGAGGAAGGGATAGGTCCAAGGATGTGATGAGCGCCGTCTTGTTGGTGTTATGGTCTTCACCATGTCCTTGAGGAGGGTCAGTTAGGTGAACTGGAAGAAGAATTTTTCTGAGGAGTGGGAGTCTGGGAGGTTCCTTACGACGTATTCGTAAGAGGATTGTTTTTCTAGTTCAGGGGAAAACTACCTTGTAGAGGAGTAGGAGGAGAGGGATTAGGCTGGTCTGGTGGTTGTGTGATTTGGGGAAGGATTGGTGGTTGGTTTTTTCCTTGGGAGTGGTGGTTGCTGTGTTTGCGCCTTGTTGCGCGTGTTATCTACAGGTGCTGAACCTACAGACGAAGTTGTTGGCTTTTTTGGCCTTCGGTTATTTTTTGGTGCCTTTGTGGTCAAGCGGGGGTTGCCTTGTAGGCGGCCTGGCGGTGATGAGTTTAGAGCTTGTGTAAGCCCTAGATGGTATTTTTCTGACCCATTTCTGGGTCTTGAGTTTTTGGTGCCCCCAGGGGGCGAAGTGTTGTTGGAGGGGTGTTGGAGGGGGGAGGTGCAGTACATAGCGCTAGCGTCAACAAGTCTATAAGTTGCTTCTATAAATAGTTTATAAATAGCGTCTATAAATAGCGAAAGCCGTCCAGCAATAGCAGCCAGCAGAGCGACCAGTCAAGCCGGGACAATGAGCAGAGCGACCAGCCAAGCCGAGACATTAAGCAGAGCAGCAGGCAGTGACAGTTGCCGGCGATTTTAATGCGTTTGGTAAGCAAAATTTATTTACCTTTCACTGCTGTATAGTTCGCATAATAGCTTTGTTTCACTTTCTACCTCACCGACAAACTGTTTCCTATTAACTGGAGCATATAACACTACCTAGCGTTAATTGGCGTTAGTTTTAGTTGCTCAGCAGCAGTAACACGTGCTTTAATCGGGGTGTTATTGTGACTGACAGTGGTTTAATTTTCTGTTTCATTCACTTGAGCATATGATTCTAGATCTTGTTAATCGGGGTTGGTTTTAGTTGCTAAGTGGTCGTACCGGGGGAACATAAGAGCGGTTTCCAAGTGCGATCTCACATTAAACTGACCTAGCGCCCGCGAATACATATTTCCGAAGGATATATTCTGTAATAATAATATTTTTGTTTGCGCCATCTGTGACAGTCACTAGGACTCTCCGTTAGCAGAGTCGCGAGCGAGAGTCTGTCACAGGGTACCATATTACTGCCAGACATTTGTAGCTGAATTACATTTGTAGTTGAACATCTCATAACATTTGTAGCTGAATTGTCAGGTTTACCAAGTATCCGATGTAATTTTATGTTGCGTCTAGAGTGCGTTACTAATCTTATTTAGTGGTGGTGCATTTTTTATTGCGCAATACATTATTTACGACTAGGTGAAACTTGACATCAAGAGCTTCCCTATTTTTCCCAATATTTTTTTCTAAAATAAATTACAAATTATAATTTCGTTTTTAGATTTATAATTAAGAGTGATGAAATATTTAATAAAGTACTTTTAGCAGATTTTTGGATGGGTGCAATGATTTTAGTGTTGTCTACATTTAGTCTTACAATGGGACGGTAAGGTTTAAATATTTTTGTATCTATTTATCATAAATACCAGGGTTTTTCGGTTGATTTCTAATCAATTTGTCATTTTTAGTAATTCCTTGTTTTTTTTTGGAAAAATCTTTAGTTCTTTTGGATGTAATGATTTTCTATACCTGCTAAAACATAGATAGATAGATATTAATACATTTTGAATAAATATGACAATTCAAAATTACACATATCATTTTCAACGACAAAATAAATTACAAATCAATTTCATGTAATAATGCCCTTAAATACACACAAAACACACGCACACACACACACACACACACACACACACACACACTATTGATGAAACTATACCAAATGAATTTCATAATTACACTTCACATCTTATATATAGTTGTTTAATCCATCTTGCACTACCAGCATTTAACGATTCCCAATACAAACCCGCTTTTAATCAAGGATACAGAACGGGTTTACACTAAAATTTCTCATACACACAACCACTTTTCTCTATATAATTGGTTCGCTGTATAATTGGCAAAAGAGTTTCTGTTTATTTTTATATATTTGTTGCAACAGTTCTTGCTAATAATAATTTTGTTTTTGATTTCAATATACCGGGTGGATCAAATTATAGATTTCGAAATTTCATATGTAGAAATGCGCTTGTAATTACTGTTTTATTTATATACTTGGTCCGGTATATTGTTTCAAGCGATTAATACAACTAGCACCCTCTCTTGCTCCGTACAAGTACTGTCGTCGGTTCACAATATTACCGACATACAAAGTTCTACATTTTCCGTTACCGACATTCAGAGATCTACATACCGCATCTTGCGAATGTGGCGCCATCTAGTTTGTTGCGCAGTAACATGTGTCCCAGTCCTCGCTCTTTTACACTACTTATGGGTTCTGTTATTGGGGTATTTTAGGTGACCATATTGGGACAACGAGGTTTTGGACTTAGAGGTCTTAGCTGTTAAAGTACAAGGAGATAGAGAGAGTCAACAACTATATAGTTGTTGATACTCTCCTAGATAGATTTAGATATGTGTCTCATATATATAGATATGTTGTCTATAGGTTGAAATTAATTTTCAATAGGATATTTCATGTATAGGACGAAATGATCCGATAAGTGACATTTTGCAATATGTGCCTTAGTGACTTCATTTAGAATTTCCTTATTAACATAGAAATTGTTAATACATGTACTAGAATTTCTTTCGATTCCAGTGACTTCTAAAAACATATTAGTAATATTGTAACTATACAAAATATCAAATAGTTCTTTTTTATTGGTAAAATTATACAGCAAATTTATATTTAAATCAGCACCTAAATTAATGATTTTCTTATTCTCAGAGTGAGCAGAGGACATTGCAATAATATATTTATAGTGTTCCACTATGTTTTGTGAAACACTATTTTTCTGTAATATTACTTACATAAATGTAAGGTAATATTTGAATTTTTTCAATTCATATTATCTCTATTATTTTTGCAAGAGAAACATTAATTTTAAAACCAAATATACCTACATTGAAAAACTGGTGTAAGTAAACTAATTGCCCTACTCTTACAAAAACAATTAATGATGCACTAATAGATTATCAAAGTCAAACTAAAAAATATAAATTGTTTATGCATAACCCTGTTTTACAAATATACACGTACAAGGTATGATCAGATAATATGCGGAATTATTAAATTTCGCGGTTGTAGAAGTCCAACTGTCAAATTTTTGTTGTTGTTTAATTGGTAGATATTTCCCCAAACGTATGTTGACAACTATTGCTACCTATCGGTAAGATCACTTGTGTTTTGGTATCACGACGATTTTTGACATGTGAAAAAATGGAATAATAATTTGCATTAAATTTAGTGTAAGAACAAAATAAAGTACAGCACAACTTGATAAATTTTGCTCTTGGTCTTCTATGAATAAAATAAGCATTTGTAAGTGGTACTAGTGTTTCCAAGAGGGCCTCGAAGATATTGAGGATAACTAACGTCCTGGGCATCCTAACACATCAATAATTGATAGTAACATCGAAAATGTGGAGAACATTGTTATGGACAACCATCGAATCACTATCAAAGAAGTTGCTGAAGGTGATGGCATTTCATTTGGTTCATGTCAAGCTATTATTTCGGATGTTTCGGGTATTAGACAAGTGCCAGCAAAAGTTGTTCCTAAATTGTTGAATTTCGATCAAAAGCAGTGACGCTGATCAGGAGCTCCTTAATGCAACGACAATCCAGAATTGCTCAAACAAATCAGAACTGATAGTAGTGAAAACTTTCTGTAGAACCTAGAGCGAAAAAAGCTTGCAGAGTTCGCTTGATTGTGAAGGTTCTACGCAGTTTTCTTCGACATTCATGGCATAGTGTACCATGAGTTCTTGCAAAGAGTATTACCTACAAGTTTTACGCCGTCTACGTAAAACTTGTGCAGTATGAATTTGTGGCGGGACAATTTCTGATGATTGCAGCACGCTAATTCACCAATGCACACTTCGTTACTTGTTCGTGAATTTTTGGCAGAAAACAGCACCGTTATGAATCCGCATTCTCCAATTTCAGAAAATATGGCATCTTGCACCTTTTTTCTATTCTCGACATTTTGCCGGTATTCACGAGATCAAGAAAGAACCGCTAACGTATTTAAAAACTATATCTAAAATTAATTTCAGACTTGCTTTGAATAGTTGAAAAAACGGTGGAAGATGTGTATTATGTCCAGTTGAGATTCGAAGGCGACAATGTTTATATTAAAGAATAATTAAAGATTATTTGAGAAGAGTGACATTTTCAGGTATTATTTGATCTAACCTTGTAATATAGTTTTTCTTAATTTTGTTTCGTTACATAAAATACAACGAACCGATATCCTGAGCTTGGAAATTTCAAAACAAAGTACGTGACAAAGAAAGTCATAAATTAAAAAGGTGGTCGTTAATTAAATGAGCTTATGCATGTGGAGAGATTAAGACTAATATGCTTTTCATACGTACCTTGTATGTGACGTTACGAGTTGAAGCATTGTTCTGCTCTGCTCTTTAGTAGTTTAGTGGTTTCCATCCCACCATTTTAGAACCCTTTAAATACAATGCTATGATTTGGTATTAAGTCAGATAGTGTATGACGTTGTTTTTCGACGTTTCATGCAGCGCATAAATACTTGACATCATTGCGCCGTCGTGCGAATGCACCTGTAATGTATTAGTTAATGTTTCCAGCCTAGAACCAATCAATAACTAACGATTTATCCTTGTTCGTATTATTACAAACAATTCACTAATATTACGAAATTTCAGGTCAGAACTTAGTCCTGGAGAAATGGCCGCAAAATTTGGTATATTGCTCAATATTGTATCGGGCTTAGTAATAACGACATTTTGTGGTTCACTCATTCAGTATAAAGTAAATAGTTAACATTAGTTGACAAAATAAAGAATGCAATGGAGCACTTACGGTTTGATAATACACACTTTTATATTTACTATATCTAATTTTCAATATAAATTGTTTATAATCATTTTAATTGTTACTACGGAAAGATTCCTCGATACATCCATGTTTATTTCCCTTTGAATTGCACCAATTAGTAGGAGAATGCTTGCATAGAAATGTATACTAATTAAAGTGACCACCTTGGATTACTAATTTCAAAATCTAAGAGAAGCACTAAAATTAGCATACATAAAATAAATTAATTGATTAAGTATTATTTGGATTCCACTATGTTATTTTAATTCTTAAACATTTCCAGATTAAAGCGTTACACGAAGCAATTTTCAATGCCAAATGGTGGTTAAGACCTATTCCGAACATTCAAAAGCGGTTGATCTTTATACTATTAGCTAACAGTAATGCAAAAACTCTGACTATTGGAAGAATATATAGCTTGGATTTAGAAGCTTTTGTTAAAGTAAAATACAAAAGGTGTAATAAAATTGATGTTTAAAGCAGATTAAATTTAGAAATCATATGAATGAGTGGGGGGTGTTTTAGATGAAATAATTTAATTTAACTGCTAAATATAAGTCAAAAATTTAATTGAATAAAAAAATTAATAAAACATTTAAATATACGCACTCTGCACTACATGACTACTGATATCATAACATTTTGTTGCGCGACGGCGATGTCTATTTTATAGAGTACAAGATGCTGCTCTGCGATGCTGCTCTGCGATACAAATCAATCGCTTTTTACTCCTACTGCCGATTGAAAGTCGGCCATTTTTAGGCTATATTTGCGTGTACATTCTATTTAGAATGAGCCCAAGGGGTCCGAATTAAGTTTTTTCACGGCAAGAATCAATCGAAAACAATGTAAAATAAAATAGAGGGCACTTTTTACTCTTTATAAAAACGTGTAGAATGAAGCTTTCTATGTTTAAATTGCATACTTTAGTAAAACGTACTTTTTTAAATAGTAGTGAATCAAGCCAGACCCACTAGAACTTCTTCTAATATTGTACGATTATATGTTCATCTCAAAATCTGTGCATCTATTATACTTTCCACGTCAATTACAATATTAATGTATGATGCACAAACCCCGAGGACCAACATTTTTAGTGACCTGCGTTTTTGAAACAAATATATA
>WYDF02067312.1:0-11553 GCA_009867245.2 Adranes taylori
CAGTACGAGTTTTCTTCCTCGCGTTCTAGTCCTCTTCTCTGAGTGCCTTTTGGCTAAGAATAGCTGTAGCCAGGTTCGAAAATATATCCCACGCTTTTCCATCGCCGCATATCCTCGCGATTATTCTGTCTGGGTGTAGATCTATACCCAGGTATACCTCTACGACATGCCTTTCGGCTATCCAACCTTGGCAGTAGAATACACTGTGGTCCACGTTATAGCTGCAGTTCTCGTCACAGTACTCACACGTACCGGTATACCTTCGTCCTATGCGGTACAGGTAGGCGCCAAAACTGCCGTGCCCAGTTAGTATCTGGGTCAGATAGTAGTTAAGGCTACCTCTCCTCGCCTCGTACCATCTCCTGACGCATTGGATTAGTCTATGTGTCCATCCACCTTTAGTGCTGCTGTTTCATGCTACTTGCCAACTGCTCAATGTGTCGGGGCGCTCTTGTTTTGGGGCTGTTTTACGGGCGTACGACCTCGCCCTTTTTGCAGCCAGGAGTTTTATCGGCACGGTACCTGTAATAACGTTCAATGAGTCAAGGGGTACTGTCCGGTAGGCGCATGCAGCACGCAAAAGGCCCATGCTATGATACCCTGATACTCTGGTATCTATAAAATGCTGATTGATTTCCTATAAAATGATGCCTAATTAGTCTCAAATAATATCTAATTAGCTTTACATGATATCTGATTAGCTTCAATTGACTCTTGATTTCTATTTCAAATAACACTCGATTTCTTTAAAATAATACCTGACCCCTATGAAATGCTACCTGATATACATTAATGTAATACAAGTTGATCATAATGCCTATTTTGATTTTAGTTTATTTTTGTACTGAACATGTATTAATATCGAAACGTAGTTGAGACTGACCTTGAAATATTCATATATAAACACCTTAATATAATCCAAATTGTTCATAAGGGCTATATTCAATTTTAGTTTATTATTGTACTGAAGATTAATGAATCCTTATCGAACGTGTAACGTGTAAATATTTACATTGAACGTGTAAATATTCATATATAAACACCTTAATGTAATCCAAATTGTTCATAATGGCTATATTGAATTTTAGTTTAATCTTGTACTGATGATGTATACATATATCGAAACGTAGTTTACATTGAATTCAAAGAGCCTGCTGCTAATCACATTTAAGTATTTTCAATAGATTTTGTAATATTGTAAATATTTTGTTGCCTGCAGATTTAAGTATTTTTGGTCCCCTCTTTGCATGCTATTGATAATTGTCTATATAGTTTGCTTTATGTACGTTACCAAACTAATCCAATTAGAAAAAATATTGAATCTATAGTTATGGCGTCATACAAAAATTCCAGCTGTTTCTACATAAATGAGAGGTGTTCCAACTTTAATATAACATTGTGCTGAAAGTCTTTAATTCATAAATCGAACCTCGAAGCTATTGAAATTCTAAATATTCAAACATTTATACGTTAATGTAATCCATCTTGACCATAATGGCTATATTACTGATTCCTATAAAATGCTATTTGATCTCCTATACAACGATTTGTAATTAGTCTCAAATGATACCCATTAGCTTCAAATGATGCTTGATTCCTATCTCAAATGTCACCTAATTCTTTTAAAATACCTGATTCCTCTAAATTGAACCTGATTACGTATAATTGAGCCTGCTTTCGGATAGAAGTATTCATTAAGTTTATCATGCTTAACCCGAATTGTCCCAGAATATTTTTTTAATTATTTTTGATAAAAACTAAATATTTATGGTTTCAAGTTTAAAAAATATAGAAAATACCTATGTGACCTTGATTTTGTTAATATTTTATTGTAGAAAGGGTGTTGCTATATGGCAACACGAGGACGTACATAAGTTTTTTATAACATATAAAAATGTGAAAATTAAATAAAACGTTCCAATTAATTTTGGTAAAATTTAATACAATATATATTCAATTATAAAAGTAAGTATAGAATTTTAAATCAATATATTCTACTTGAACAAATTATAATTACTTTGTATTTAGTTAACAAAATATTAAATTATGGTTTTGTGTGGTAAGCTTGAAAACATTTGACACAAAGTCGTACGTCGCATTTTATACATTATGTTCGTCCAATTGTTGTACAAGAGTCACCAGAGCAACGTTTTTCTTGACAATAGGAATGACAAAGTGTCCAGCTTGGTCAAATCGAATTATTGTTTTCCAAGAATTCTGGTCAGCAGTACGTTTTGGATTTACTGATGGACCTGGTCGTTTTGCTTTATATGTTGCCAATATGTTGGTAATATGCCAATATGTTGGCAATAGTAGAGAACAATTTTTGACTGACCTAAGCGATGGAGTTGCCAAGCGTTCTGCACACAAACATCAACGAGTCATATGAAAATGGGACCCCACCATTTTTCCCTCTGTATGCAATAAGGCAAAGAGAAACATTTTGATCTAATAGATCGACTCCACACATGTTTTTATTATACACAGTAACGCCACATAGACGAGGTACCTGCACTTTCTTTTTATGCTCTTTAAATTATCGCGATGCATTACTCATTGAATGTGCGCCAAAACTCGTTGATGCGATAGAAACTACGCTACTATCAACCCACTTTGTTATACGGTTTCGACTTTCATTTGATAATGCCGACTTGCAAAAACCACGATTTTCTTTCATGAGTTCCTTTTTCAGTAGAAGTGGACAAGTTTTCCAAATTCGATCTTCTCGCATACTTCCTATACCATTATAGCCACGGGACTTCAAATGTGCCAAAAGAGGAAAATTAGTAAATAAATTATTGAGAAAAATGCAAACGGTAAGTTTTGAATTTCTGAAGGAAATTCATCAAACATGCTAATGAGAGGTGCAGCACATTTTCCAAATTTATTTTCATAATCGGTGTTTGAGCGAGGATTTTTACACTGATAGATTTCAAAGTTTATCATATACCCAGACGGACTGTACAAAGACCAGACCTTATAAAAAAAATGGAAACCTCGCGTTCAACTTCATTTGTTCGTAAATCTTTGCTGATACAGTATGACCTTGCAACGACTGTGTCCGCTGGTCTTGGGAAGGACGTCTTCTTGTACACGTCTGACTCACGCTTTGATGATGCCACCTCCCATATATTTGATGGAATTCGTTATTCCAAGAATAAATGTGGAGAGATTGGTCTCCTCTCGAAAGCTGCGGAAGACACCTTTCGCACTGTTAATGAATTTCAGCAATTCATTACATTTTCGCGGGAGCGAATCACAATTGCTCCAACCGCCGTCATCCTTAAGAAATGTGGTTCAAAACCTTAGGACGTCTTCTAGGTGTCCTATCGTTCGCATCGTGCAGGAGAATGCATTTTCTAGTATTCTCTATAAATTTTTCAAATTTATTTTATACATTGTTAAGCTTGTCATTAAACATCTTTTTATATTTTCTAGATTTATAATTTGTTTGCCCATAAATTTGTATAATTTTGTCATCGATCTTGAATTGGATTAATCTAATTTAGATCATTTATATTCATGAGTTTCTTGTTTGTTCTTCTCGTGGAGTTTTTGTCTGAACATTCTCTTCCTTCTTTTCTCTGAACTATCATTCGTAATAGTGTATCAGTTTTGTTGTGGTGTCGTTTAAATGTCTATTATCTTTTATTCTTCCTTTTCTTATACCCACACCGCAGAGGCTTTCGTTTTATGAACTGCTTGCAGCCATATTTTCCAAAAGAGCCTATCATATTTTCATCGCATGATAAATTTTGTTCCGGATGAAAATTTTCTATCATTTTGGCCTTTACACGATCTATAATAGGCCGAAGCTTCCACATTCTATCAGGATTTGGCTTTTCTTTGGAGCCGGTTTGAGTATTATCTTTAAAGTGTAAGAATTGTAAAATGTCGTTAAATCTATTTTTGCGCATACTATCACGTACTAGATTGCTTCGCAAATCATCATCCTTATTCCACATATTACATAGGCTAGTGTGGTAGTTATAATCACGTATAAAAAGAATTCCAATTAAAGTTCGAAGCTCCGCTATTGTAATTTGTGGATTTGGGTTTTCACGAAAAATGGCACATTTTGTTGTATCCTGGACTGTGTTGTAACAATTCATCATCAAAAAATTTTTTCAAATTGTTCGTGCGGATTCAAATTGGCACAATCATTATAGTTTTCGACAGGAAAAACTGATTCCATAGGAGCTAAATTATTGCTGATTTCATTACTCCATATAAATTGTAAGTCATTGCTAGAAGTTTTACGTTTCTAAATTTTATATTTAGTTGACTTTAGTGTTTGTTTTTAGATGGAGGAAAATTTGGTTCATTTTTATCATCTGTTGCAGTAACAGTTATATCTTGAGATGACTTGTGTTGTACATCACTCAATATATCTTCAACATTCGGTTGAATTTCATCATTTTTTTCATCGCACTCGCTTGTAATACGATGACCATTATTTAGAACAATTTCGCAATTAGCTTTGAATTGACCAGGACAAATATCAACAGGTATACAATCTAACTCATCTTAAGCATCATATTCTCCGCTTATACAGCCTTAATTTTCCGGAGGTTCAATATAAATACCACGTACGTTATCAGTCTCACTATCGTCAGGATAACCAATTTCTTCAAGGTTATCGAGTGTTTCTTCCAAAGTTATTGCCCTACAAATAATTTTATATATAGGGACAGCGCCGCAATTAGGCATGGGTAGGTGTCTAGGTGCCAATTTTTCTTAGGGCGCCGCCATATGGCAACGAAAATAATAATAGTGTATAATTCAGCAACTTTATAAACAAATCTCAATTCTTTCCCAGGGCGCTAAAATACCTAGTTGTGGCTCTGTACAGGGATAGATATAAAAATAAACAAAAACCGCTATCAATAATTAGCAAAATAAAAATTAAAGGTTTATCAAAATATCAGTATTATGCACTGATATCAAAATATCAGTGCATAAAAACATGCAAAAAAACTGAATAAAATTTTTTTTAGAAAATCAAGTAACTACATTCAAAAGAAGGATATGTAAAATATAAATAAAAATAAAAATCTTGTTAAACAAATAGTAATATAAAAATAAAATAAAACTTACTTTGACATGTGATCCAATTCGATTATTTTTTCAACACTCTAACCTAAACGATTTTATTTAGCCGGTAGGTAACAATAACTGAAATGTTTAGAGTATAGCAAACAATATGTCTAAAGACCCAAAATCACGTGTCTAAATCTGATTTTGTGTACTGCTTCCTTTGCTACGAAGTATATATGATTTTTGTAGTCATATGGCAACATGAGGACAATTGGGGTTAATCTGGTTCAAGATGTTTAGTATTACTTAAACCTATTTTGGAAAAAAATTTAGACCGGACACGACACTTTATCTGCACCGGAAATGATTTGTTATGACCGGAAGTTCGGACCAGAAGTGACAATTTTGCTGGGCCGGAAATGACTTTATACGACCTGAAGTGACCTTTTTTTTGGTCGGAAATGAATTTTTACGACCGGAAGTTTGGATTGTAAATGACCATTTTTCTGGACAGGAAATGATTTTTACGACCGGAAGTTGTTCGCAGGAACTAACTTTTTTCTGGATCGGAAGTCTCCATTTTTACCTTCATACCTTCATCAACGTAAAATATACAATACATCACATATAAAGTTCCAACATATGTTAATACAAGTGTATACACACCTTTTTTGAACCGAAATATTAAAATTCAAAACATAATACAACTATACATGTACCTTCAAAATCAAAATATAAAGCATTAAAAATCCAAATGGCCATTTCAGCACAAAATCAAAATATTAAGAAATCAAAGACGTTGATACATAGCTTGAGACGTTTTCAGATCAAAAATAAAAATTAAAACACCATTCTTAGGGCGCCGCCCTAAGGTGCATGTACACCATTCAAGTGTACATACACCTTGAGCTAAGCTTCAGTTCATAAAATTCAAATATAAAACTCAAATCCGCCATATTGATTTTGCTGCTGCCTGTGGTCAGCCATATTTCTTTTTTAGCTAACAGTTGTCAAATTCATGATTTGTTAAATTACATAAATCTTCTCAACAAATTTGTTTCTGCGCTCCTGTATATTACCTTTACTATACTCCTCGTAGAAGCATCATCACATCACTAGTCAATCTTTGGTGAGATAGTACAATCAGCGACACGTAAAGCGGGTGACAGCAAAAGATGACCCCTCAAGAAGTTTGAGACGTAAAGCGGGTGACAGCAAAAGATGACCCCTCAAGAAGTTTGAGAAGAACAAGTTTACCACGGTGTGTAAAACGACAATTACACAGTAGAGTAGATTTTTGGGGACCTCTAGCAATTAAGCTGCGGCCATTACGGACTACATTACCACATCGTGTGATTTTTCTATGTCTAGGAGAGCGGTTATTCTCGGGCGGACGCAGGTGTACTGGTGGAACGCTACTATTGCATCGCTGCGAAGAACTGCCTTGGAGCTAGCAGAGTTGTTATCAGAATTCAAAATTACCTGAAATATGAAAGCAGGCGAGTTTAGTTGTTTTCTCTAGAGGGGCAAATAGGTAAAGACCCTAAAGATTATAGACCAATTATATTGATGAACGTACTGGTCAAGTTCTTGGAACGTCTGATTTTGCTCAGAATTTCTAAGGCCTTGGCTAACTTCCAACTTGTAGACTGCCAGTTTAGGTTCAGAGAGGGGAAGTCGATGGCAGGTTATGCGGCATGGTCCGTATGGACGTACAGAATGTCTTCAAGTCTGTAGGATGGGTGGGATAGAGTATCCTTAACTAGTGGCGCTGCGTAGGGTTTTCATTTGGGCCCAATGCTGTGGAACATCTTTTATGATGAGCCACTTAGGGCGAATCTGCCACTGTTGTGAAGAGGGACGGAACTGATAGCAGATGCAGACGATATTGCGCTGGTCGCGGTATGTATGGACGTAAGCGCAAGCCTCCTTGAAAACACGTTAAATCAAGGCCTGGGGAAGTCGAGCGCTGGATCAAGGACAAGGGGATGCATATATCCGAGGAGACTCATGAACACGGTGGTGGAGTCATTAATCCTGCACGCCGCACCGATATGGGAAGGTCCCACCTGGACTTCGAAGTTGTTTTAGCTAATGGAAAGAGTACCACACTGTGGTTTACTCGGAATGACAAGTGCGTATCGCACTATATGCAACGCCGCTTTGCAGGTTGTTGCACCTTCTCCACCCATTATAATGAAGGCTGTTGATCATCTCGACTGTTACTACGGAACAGATGAAATGAATTCCACGGTGTTCCTTAGAGTAGTGGACGAGTGGCAAGAGAGGTTGGCTACGAAAGCACGTGACGTGTCGATACGATTGCTATTACCAGATATAAGACCCAAGGACATGGGTGCTTTGTGGAATACCTATACAGAATAGGATAAGCCACTTCAGATATGTGCGAACACTATTGTGAAGAGGTGGATGACGCCTATCATACGTTCTTCTCTTGTATCGCTTGGGAAGACAAAAGGCGGGAAGCCAATCAGGCCATTGGTGAACGTATCACTGTGTCAAATCTTTTTAGGATCATGCTGGTATGTCACAGGTATTATGAGAGAAGTTAGTGTGCGACCTTGCAAAGAGGCATACGCGCTGATATGTACTGTTAATAACAGATAAATCTCGGTTGTTTTTTGTTTCAAACTGATCGCTGCAATCTTGTTAGTATGTCGGTATATATTATGTTGTTATATTTATATGGAATGGTATATTTAGTTTTATATTTGTTGACATTTATTTATTTGCTTGTTTTTGTGTATATATTTATATTTACGCTGTAATAGTAAAGGTAATGCCGTTCAAGGCATAGCCGGATGTTCAACTCGTCCATACCTTTTTTACGTACTTAACGCACGTAAAAAAGGTTATTTAGCCCAAGTAGAGGTTAGTTGAAACCTGTTAGAGGTTAACTATATGCCATGTGAGTTAGCTATTACCTATTATTGGGTAATTTATTATATATTAGCTACATGTTATCAAATCCATAACATATAATAAATCCATGAGCTATAACATGTAGCTATATATTAGCTACATGTTATAAATAGAAAGGGGGCGCTCTATAGTATGCTAGTAATATTTTTCAAATAGATAGGTGCGTTATTATTTCGAAAATATTAGGAAGTCTTTTAAAAATCTATTTCAAAAATTGAGGCAGGGTGGACACGTGTTTCTGGCATAGTGTAGCTGTCGTCAGCATCCTCTCATTTCCTTATAGGCGCAAGATTTAGCTACACCGAATTATGAGTTCGGCGTTTTCTATCATTGCGCTATGCCTCTGTCTTAAATCAATTCTTAAAATCTTCCTTATGAAATACAAGTATATGCAAGTTTTGCATATATTAAACGTTATATATTGATTTATTAGTTATATAATACATTTGGTATAATACATTTTAATAGCTGTAAATATTACATTTGGACGAAATACATTTACAAGTTGAGATGAACTATTAAAGTGTTTTATCTAATCAATGAAGAGCAACTTTAACAATCAAAGGTCGTCTCGCAGACCACTATCATCAACTCGTATAAAATGCTTTATAGAAGTAAAGTAAAACAGTTACTTCGCATAGTTATCGAGAAATGAATGATAAGGATACCAGCATAGAAAGCAATAAATGTTGAGCAGCAATTGAAACAACAAACAAATTTGGCATACTCCCTCAAGTTCTGAAAACGGAAACAGTTAACACGATAAAGATCATATATTAACGCATGTAGAAGATACCTTGAGGCAACAGGAGATGTTCATATATGCTGCCAACCAACTAAAGACCAGAAAACAAATAATGATCTATAACCACAAAAATAAGCTAACATTAAAAAAATTATGGACATTTATAAAATACAAATGATTTGGTAAAAGATAGTAATGATTCAGTAACGATATTTACCAAATCTCTGAAAAATTGCAGAAGAAATCGAAAAATGTTGGAAGGCATGAAAGGGTCTTTAAAAACAATCTGATGCGCACAGCCAGAATTATTAAATTCTATAATTAATGCGTATTGAATATAGCACAAAAATAAATATTTGCATCTGGAATGTGAACGGCCAATGTGATCGAATCGGAGAGATAAAAATTTATTACACAAGAGGAAAGTATTAACAATTTTAATATCAGAAAGCAGGAAAGATCAAAAGAAAAGGGAACAGACCGGAAGAGATTGGCAGTGATCGAAAGCCTTCCAAGATCGAAAAAGATCAGAGAAGATTAGAAACACCGATATAACAAGCGATATAATATACGAAACCTGTTCAGATTAGAACTATGCGAATCTATCTATACGTTGCTATTACATTTTAAACACAATCTCCATAGATCGAATGCAATTATATAATCATAATTAAGATTTCCAAAATATTTCTCTAAATATTTATTTGTTAAGACATATTTTTTGTGTTTTATTTTTACTTTTGCTTTTATATCGTGGTTGATATTAATCATTTTCCTTTAATTATTTTTTTTATTTACCAAATTTTTTTTACTCGTTTATTATAAAATATTAAATACATTGGCAAAGTATATACTAATGAATTATATAATATAAAAACATACTTTACCTCATTAAATCTGGAGTTAGAGATTTCCTTTGTCCTAACCATTCGGTTAAAATACTACGAACATCTGCAAGTTGATCCTTTAAGCGACTTTCTGAATTACCAGTTCTATCCACGCGATAGTTAACGCCTACGCCGAAAAGAACTCCCAAGCTGTCGGCACCCGAAAACATGCATTGTTTCAAATAACATATCGCAATTTGTTCGCATACAGGGGAATACCTAAAAAGTTCCATATAATTTGCTTCAGGGTAACCTATAAAAAAACCCTTTATTAAAATATGTTTTCTAAGTGTATGATGATTCGCTCTGCAAGAATAAATTATTACTTGAGTAAATTGATGAACAGATTTGAAACAAGTGAATTTATCTTGGCTTAATGTAGTAGAAAATTGTTATGAAAATCACATGATTCATTACAAAAACCAATGAAAACTCACGCTTTAGGTTGATTGTCCTAGCAATCCTACAAACTATCGACAATATTCTGGCAGTTGCTATCAAGCAAAAAGTAATAACTGATAATTTTGACAGCAAAATTAACCTCAGAAATTTCGTTCAAATTTATTGCATATAATAAATAATAACATAATAATCATTGAAAAATAGAATTAAGAATCACACAGTTTGCAACACACAATTGTTAAAAATGTTCCTGAGGCCAGAAGCTAATGTTGCATTAGAAGTACTGCATTACATTTTGACCTCTCATTTTCTTGGTAATTCTGGAATGATGGTCGGTATTCACGGTATTTGGCACTTTGACTTTTTTGGGTCAATTACACTCTTTCTCGCCGCATCGGACATCCACGTCGATATTAGCTTTCTTTCAATAGGACAATTTTTGTAGCAACTTTTACAAAGCTGGTTCTTTTTTCAAGAAATTTTTTCAGCAACTGTGGAATAAAAAAGGACACATCATTAATATAACATTAAAAAGAAACTATTTATTTACCTCACTGGACAAACGTCAGGGTTTCTTCATTGATTGCCACTTGCTATCGGCCAATTTTTTTTATCCCCGCCTTGACCTGTTTTTGTGAAAATAGGATTATATTCGATATGTCCCGTTAATGATCCATTATGGTTTTGTTCTTCACGAAAGTGATGAATCAAGCACGAACTACCTTCACCTCCTCGAAAGGCCAATTCGTAGGAAATTATATGAAAAAGCTTCCCCTGTAAACCATCAGGAGTGTGTTCATTCTATATTGCCACTATTTTTGATAGTTCTTCTTATTATTTAAAGCTGTAGAACTTGTTTTTCTTTTATTAGGGTTCAACTGTAAAACACGACGTTTTGCGTGTCTTCCTCGTCAGGCACAGCTAAATTCAACGTGAGTGAAGGGATCATATTTAATATGAAATTCATTAAAATATTTTTCTTGCACTTGTTTGGCCGCCGAATTCCACATTAATTTAACTACTCTTTCCTTATAACCATCTCAATTCTTCTTTTTCATATTAGCTGCACAGCCTTTCAAGATTAACGCCAGTTGTTCTGTGGAACTTATAATTTCGTTCTTCGCAAAATGATGTAACTGAGCCCACACACTTTCTTTTCATTTTTTTTGTATTGCTCGGGGTTAACTTCTCCACCATTTGATCAATAATATTATTATAATCTTTTCCAAATAGCGACATTATCTTGCGATTTAAAAAATTTGCGATATTTACAAGTTTTGTTTTACCGTTGTCATGGATATAGAACTGACATAGTCGACTTGTCCAAATATTTAATTTAATTTTCCTTCATTGCTTCATTAATTTTGAAATTACATACTTATATATAAACGTCTAGCTTTGTCCGTCTGTCTGTCTATCCGTCCGTCTGTATGGAACGCTTTTGATACTTATTTTGTCACGCTTAGTTTACATTCAATACTAGCAATGGCGTGCATTAAAATTTTTTTATTATGTTAGATTATATTATATAACTTAATT
>WYDF02067323.1:0-11553 GCA_009867245.2 Adranes taylori
TACGTATTTTTCATAACTTTCAATCTAAGACTTGGTAGGTCTATACCAGTTGTTTCAAAAGTTATGGCTAGTTTTATGCCAAAATTGTGGAGCAATTGGACTTGGATACACTATTGGGACAGCCTGTATCTTATAATTAACCCACTGAGTAAGGAAAATGTTATTTTCGTGCATTCGAACACTAAAATAAATTCAGAGGTCAGAATGTAATTAATTTTTCATAAACATCATGCAGCAATAGATATTTGTTCCATAAAGCTGTAATGTGGGCAAATTTCCAACAACGTACAACTTATTCAGTATATTAAAAAATATGTAATTAATAGACAATAAACAATCGGCACGGAATAGTTGACACGGGTTCATTCATATTTTTTTTTTGTTTTTAAAATTTACATCTATTGAGTTGAATGTTTGTGTCCTGATATAAATAATAAAGTGTTTATGGAAGTTGAATATGAAAATCGTACTAGAGAATTGTTTCTGTAAGAAGATGGGATGGATACTGGTCTAATAATATGTTAGAATTTTAAAAGGACCTATAGATACAGCTCGAATAATGCAAAAAAAACCTGTTCCCAATCCAATCCCAGATTTGAAGTTTTTGTGGGATGAAGGAAGAAGGTTGATTAGAGTAGTATACACTGAGGGAATGAAGATCGGGGGAAGAGAGGTTTAGAAGAATGAGTGGACTGAGTGTAGAAAAAAGGAGAATAGAATGATTGCAAGGTTGAGTGATGAGATAGTTAAAGAGGACGATAGAAGGGGAGGATGCGGTGAACGATGAGGATGATGGATGTGGAAAAGCAAGCGAGAGAAGCAAGAAGAAACGAAAGTAGATATAATAGTAAGTATAAATAGATTATGGATGAGGAAGGAATTGCAATATATTTAGTACCTGGATTAAGCATGGGAGAAAAAAGAAAGATTGCACGGTTTAGATGTGGGAATGAAAAGGGTGGAAATAAAAATGAGGAGGAAGGAATGTGTAGATTCTGTGGAAACAAGGAAGAAAAGTGGAGCCATTGTATTAAAAGAGTGTGAGGTGTTTGAATGGAAAGAAAAGGAAAAGGAATTAGGCCAAAATGGGAGGGTATGTCTGGGGAAGGAGGTAATGGTATAAAATTAATGACAAGAATGAGGTAGGAAATAAAGGAAATGTGATGGAGAGCATGTTGACTCATACAGAGGTTGACGTTGGAGTTCAGAAAGTATCAAACTAGCCCAAGCGGAGAGTAGAAAGCAAAAAATAAATGGCGCTGCAAGAAAAGAAATCCTCAGCTATTCGAAGGCATCTAAAGGATTAAATTCGGGTAATGACGTAACAAGAAAACTACGCAAACTCCTGAATAAATGCTACCTACTCTTTTATAGTAACCGTACTGAATGGGAAGTAAGATAGCACTAAACATCGCAACCTGGAACGTTAATGGTATAATCAACAAAATACCAGAGTTAGAAAGGTTCTTAAAGACCACGCTATATCAGCAATTTTGCTGACCGAAGCGATTTTGCTATTTTAAACCCAATAAAAATTTCCATGTACCGGGCTTTAACATAACCAGGAAAGACAGACTGGGAAACAAAGAAAGACGGGTTGCTATTCTAATCAGGAACTCCCTATGCAGTCAGAAATTAGAAGTGACCACAAGAGAAATAGAAGCAATGGGGGTTAAAACGGCTATCTTAGGAGAAGAAATCAATCTGGCAGCATGCCACATACCACCCAAAAAGTAACCCATAACAGATTTCGAGGAAATATTTAAGCATGAGTCATACAATCTGGGTGGAAATGTATTCGCAAAACACATAGTATGGAACTGCAGAAACAACAACAAAGCAGGAGAAAACCTATTCAACATAACAAATAAAATTCAAAATACGGATATCCAAGCTCCATTAGTTGCGACCTCTATACCAGCAGGAACCCGAAGTTACGGAAGAGTGATAGACCTGTTTCTCTTGCGCAAACTTTCCAGTGGTGGCAGAAGTGGAAAAGTTCTGGGCACCAAAAGTCAACTACTTAAAACAAAAATAAATTGAAATTCTACAGTAGTAGAATCTCCAAAACGAATAAGGGCGCTGGCGAAATTCGCATCAAAAAGAAAATAATAAAAATCAGGAACCAAGCGACGTATCTTGGTTACACCTTTCGCCATAAAAGAGAGCACCAAAAACATATCAAGAGAAGAGAAGGCGTGGCTTGCAAAAATAGCGGAAAATTGTACTATGTACTAAATTCAAACTCCAAATTCTCTATGAGAAGTCGTATAAGAATCTTAAAGGCGGCCCTCATCCCATGCCTAATGTATGGATGTGAAACCTGGACAGAACACAAAGATTAATGAAAGGAAAAAATTACGATAGCTCATAACAAACTATTACGTAAGTCGGTGGACGCACCCTGGTAGGCCAAGTACAAGGAGCTACGAAATGAGCTAAAAGCAAACAATTTAGTAGAGGAAGCATTGAAGAAGAGAAAAATATGATCAAACGACGCTCGGATCACGCAGATCACACAATTGCTACGATGGCAGCAGACATGAAGCGATAATCCAAGCAAAGCAATAATCTCTCAAGAGATACTCAGAAAAGAACCTCTAAATACAGTTTGACATCTGTCAAATAAAAAGCCAATATGGCAGATGACATGGCATTTCCGATAAGGGATTTGAAACATGGTACAGAGAATCGGAATGGCGCGAAATTTTATAGAAAAATAAAAAGTGGAGTGGCGTGAGCGTTAATGTGCATATAATAAAAAGTAACTAGATTTAAAAAAGTTACTAGATTTGTAACTAACTAGATTCTACGAGGGTCGATATAAAACTAGTGTACAGAGGCATTTCAAAAATGTTAATTCTATCATAATAAAAATCTATCATAAATATTAAAATTAGCAGCAAAATCAATATGACGGATTTGGAGAAATTCCTGATTCGAAATTTTGAGGTTATGTAACTATATTTGAAAGCAAAACTTGCGTATACACTTTTTTAATCGTATTTTTTAATCTAACGTATTTAAAAACTAAAGGTGCGTACAGAGATCAGTTAAATGAATCTTCATTTGTAATAGAACCAGTTGATTCAATCAACCGATTTTAGTCAAATAAAGATATATTTACAATAGATAATTGAAATTAAATAAGTGTCCATTTATAATAAAACCAGTTGATTTAATTAACCAACCGATTTTAGCCAAATAAAGATCTATTTACAATAGATCTATAGGAAAAATAAATAAAACCAAACGTTTTTTTT
Source organism: Adranes taylori (assembly GCA_009867245.2). Classification (NCBI taxonomy): domain Eukaryota; kingdom Metazoa; phylum Arthropoda; class Insecta; order Coleoptera; family Staphylinidae; genus Adranes; species Adranes taylori. The sequence continues at coordinate 3,264 of WYDF02067323.1, forward strand.
TTGCTTCCATCTAACTCGTCCTACCTATCATATCGTTGCTCCCATCTATCTGCTAGTTAACTCTCACTCATTTAATCGTAAATATCACTAATAAATCCGATCCCTCGTAGCTCCACTATAATCACCAAACTACATCTCAATAATAGTAAATCCACTTCAAACGAACCACATAGCTCCTCATGTATTAATAGTCTGTATGTCTGAAGATGGCCCGAAAGGATTAATACAAAGTGTCTTTGGATACAAATGGTCTTCAAAACAGGAACTCAAAAACAAAATTATAGAAGAGAACAAACTAAATTCCTTATATTCACAAATTAGTAGCCAGTGAGTGAAAGTAACACGATTTGGATTGAAGGTACATCCATAATAGCCGAAAGTAATTTTGAAGAATAGGAAATAGGTAATTAAGTGAGAATACATTAGATTATAGTAATTTACTAGAGGTAGGGAAAAAGGTGGTAGTTTCGAGTAAAAACTTATAGAGAAGTTGATAAGGGAAGGGGAAACGCTGCCCGTCGAAGTAAGAAATTGATAATAAATTAAACAGTGTGAAAGTAGCGTAGCGTAGATAAAAGAATTAAAATAAATTATTAATTAAATTCATTACGTAGTGAAGAATTAATTATTTTAAAGCTGTGACAAGTTTGAATAATAAGTGAGCAAGGCAATGTGGTGCCGGACTATCAGCTATTACAGCCGTTAAGTACCTTTACGTCCTTTTAATCCCACAAATTAAGCAGAAGGGTTAGTTCATAGTACAACAATGAATGTCACCCCTCTGCCAAGTTCGCGTCCAAAATTCAATGCGGCAATATTGTTCAATCAGATGGACTCACGTAAACGCGCCATAACATATCAAGAAGCTGCTTATTATGTTTCAATAATAATATTCTATATTTTCTATTAATTCCATATTAAGAGAAATGAGATCATCAATGAATTATCATTATAACAGCAAGTTCCTGTTTCATAATGATACTACTAATGATGATTAATTAAACTTTACTATAGTTTAATGAAATAAATGGAGTTGTTGTTATTCGATTAATACCGAACGAACATAAGTACATAGTTGTTTTATAGAAAACAATGACCTGTTCTTTTAGTACACCCACGTATAATAGAACGAAAAGCACAAGTAATAAAGTTACATAAATGTTGTATTCCCTCCACGCATATTTCATTTTCCTTACGAATTAAATATAATGCATCACATTAAATATTAAGTTACATTTATATTATTTATTTACAATAATAATTTAAGAAAGATAATGAAAATATATATACATTTTGATAAATTTTATGATTACCTTTAAAATAATACCAAACATGAGGAGTCCAACAGTTATGGTTTCAAAGATATGGCTCGGAATATCTTAAAACTTTTCTATTTGTCATCATTGTAATCGAACTCAACAATAGCAGATAGAAGAAAACTTATTTAACATAGGTGCTTCCCCTGAATATCAATTATGATAATGAATATGAAAAAAAAAACACTTACCACTTATTCAAGTATGCATAATTTCAAAAATTATTGTATTAAAAGAATGGATTCCAAAATTTCAAAGATTTATTATTAAATAGATCGTCCAGTTAAAAAGTGCCGCACAAGTGTCCAGCCCTCTAAACATTGTTAAGAATCGATGAGCTCACTAAAAGATAGTTTGTCAATTCTATTCCACCTGAAACCCCATCAGTATTTCCTATTAGAAATATTATGTGCCGCGGCATTGAGAGCATGTCTGCGGAAAAGCCGCGGCAATTAGGCCATGTCCAGCTGAGCTGTCGGCGCCTTATTAAAAATATTATGTGGCCCGTTTTAAGATCCCAATTGGCCCAAGTGGCTTCAAAGTGACCCGCGTCCAAATTAAGTTTCCAACCCCTGCGTTCTAGTAGCTCAATTAACAGATCGGTTCCGATACGTGACTCCCAACATTTTTCCTAACAATCACTTCAAAACTAAAACTTTATGACTTTTACAACCTTCTGAATCTTATTTCAAATTTACAAAAATTGACCGCAATTAAGCCTTGTCGCTGTCCACGGCAAAGTCGCGGAAATTGGACCATGTCGCTGACCGCGGCTATTAGACATGTCGCTGTCCGCGCCAAAGCCGCGCAAATTGGACAATGTCGCTGACCGTGGATATTAGATGTCGGTGTATGCGGCAAAGCCGCGGAAATTGGACCAGGTCGCTGACCGCGCCTATTAGACATGTCGCTGTCCACGGCAAAGCCGCGGAAATTGGACCATGTCGCTGACCGCGGCTATTAAACATATCGCTGGCAGCGGTCAGTCGTGGCAATTAGATCAGGTCGCTGGCCGCGGGGAAGCCGCGGCAATTGGGCCATGCACAGCGGCAAATATGAGTACAAGGTGGGGCAATACAACGTTTGCCGAGTCCACTAGTCGACTATATAACTTGATATGTTTCAACTTTGAACTTATATAAATTCCAAAGATATAAATCGTTAAAATACAACATGCTATAATTACTAAAATTATTGTAATAAAAGAATGTATTCCAAAGATTTATTATTAAATAGATCGTCCAGGTAAAAGTGCCGCACAAATGTTCAGCCCTCTAAACATTGTTATGAATCGATGGGCTCACTAAAAGATAGTTTGTAACCTAGAATAGGCGTCAGCAAGAGTTGTCCCGCTACCCAAAAATGGCCCGCGAGCGATACAGTTTGTCGCGACGCCAAAGCGATTGTTATATTTGCTCCGACCGTTCAAATGTGCTATATTCTAATTAAAAATAATTAATAATTCAAATTTCATCTTCGTCTACGTAAATTTTCAATTCCAGCTAAAACCCCATCAGTATTTCCTATTAAAAATATTATGTGTCTCGGCATTGAGAGCATGTCGCTGCCCGCGGAAAAGCAGCTGCAATTAGGCCATGTCCAGCTGAGCTGTGGGGGCCGTATTAAAAATATTATGTGATCCATTTTAAAATCCCAATTGGCTTCAAAGTGATACGCCTCCAATTTAAGTTGCCAACCTCTAGGTCCTAGAATAAGTAGCTCAATTAAATCGGTTCTGATACGTGACTCCAACATTTTTCCTAACAGTCACTTCATAACTAAAACTTTATGACCTTTACAACCTCCTGAATCTCATTTCAAATTTACCTGGCCGCGGAAAAGACACTGTAAATAGGCCATGTCCAGCTGAGCTGTCGGCACCGTATTAAAAATATTATGTGATCCATTTTAAAATCCCAATTGGCTTCAAAGAGACACGCCTCCAAATTAAGTTGCCAACCTCTGGGTCCTAGAATAAGTAGCTTAATTAACAGATCGGTTCCGATACGATACTCCAACATTTTTCCTAACAGTCACTTCATAACTAAAACTTTATGACCTTAACAACCTCCTGAATCTCATTTCAAATTTACCTGGCCGCGGAAAAGACACTGTAAATAGGCCATGTCCAGCTGAGCTGTCGGCACCGTATTAAAAATATTATGTGATCCATTTTAAAATCCCAATTGGCTTCAAAGAGACACGCCTCCAAATTAAGTTGCCAACCTCTGGGTCCTAGAATAAGTAGCTTAATTAACAGATCGGTTCCGATACGATACTCCAACATTTTTCCTAACAGTCACTTCATAACTAAAATTTTATGACTTTTACCACCTTCTGAACCTTATTTCCAATTTACCTAAACTGACCGCAATTAAGTCATGTCGCTGTGCGCGGCAAAGCCGCGGAAAATGGACCATGTCGCTCACCGCGGTAATTAGTCATGTCGCTGGCCGCCGCTAAGCCGCGGCAATTGGGCCATGTTGCTGATCGCTGCAATTAGACATGTCGCTGGCCCTATCAGTAGTTCCTAGTAAAAATATAATATAGCCGTTTTTCAAATTCTAATTGACCCAAGTGGCTTCAAAATGACCCGCTTCCAAATTAAGTGGCCAATCCCTGTGTCCTAGAATAAGTAGGCCAATTAATAGACCGGTTCCGATCATTGCCTCCAACACTTTTCTTAACAGTTACTTCATAACTAAAACTTTATGATTTTTACAACCTTCTGAATCTTATTTCAAATTTACCTAAAATGACCGCAATTAAGCCTTGTCGCTGTCCGCGGCAAAGCCGCGGAAATTGGACCATGTCGCTCACCGCGGCAATTGGCCATGTCGCAGGCCGCCGGTAAGCCGCGGCAATTGGGCCATGTCGCTGATCGCGACATTTAGACATGTCGCTGGCCCCATCAGTAGTTCCTAGTAAAAATATTATATGGCCGGTTTTCATATTCTAATTGGCCCAAGTGGCTTCAAAATGACCCGCTTCCAAATTAAGTTGCCAATCCCTGTGTCCTAGAATAAGTAGCCCAATTAACAGACCGGTTCCCATACGTGGCTCCAACACTATTCTTCACAGTTACTTTATAACAAAAACTTTATGATTTTTACAACCTTCTGAATCTTATTTCAAATTTATCTAAATTGACTATAAAACTTGATGTGTTTCAACTTAGATCTTATATGAATTCCAAAGATATAAATCGTTAATATCGAAATGCCAGATAATTTCAAACTCATTATGTTTCATTCGGAATGCATATTGTACCTGATTAAACATGTGTTCGTAATAATTAGTAAATTTGGGACATCAGCTACAATAAACCAAGTGCTCAATTTTCATTAGTCATTAGCCATTATAACCTATTGAATCCGGTAGCTACCTGATACTCGTTACATACAAACTGAGTTTAGTGCAAATATCCAGATATTCGCAATTAAGCAAAAGCACATATTTGTTGGCTAATAGTCATTCTGCAATACAATATAGAACTAAGATATAGAACCATGAATTTAAAATATAAACTTCAAACTACAACAACTTAATTAATCCGTCAATTCCATAAGATAGGATTACACCTTTTTAACAAATTAATCTAATTTTATTTAAAAATTAAATCTGAATTTAAAAATTGAGAATGTTACAGACACTAAATCTGGTATATTCTTTCAAAATATTTAACGGTTAGTTAGAAAACCAAATAGTTTCCTAACTAGTTTCTATAAGTCCTGGTTGCAGGCAAAATTTGGCGCCCCTAAAAAGCCAAATTTAATAGGAATTCCATTGAATTACTCCCCCCCCCCCCCCCCCCCCCCCGCAAGACATGTTGTCCGGGTGCCGTGCACCTTTTGTAGTCCCACTTGGTACGGCCCTGTTTAAATGTACTTCAAATAATGAAAATTTTGAAATTTACTAAATTTACTGAAATTTACTAAATTTACTAGTAGGAACCTCTCACCGGGCCCGCCACACCGGTTGATCCGACCGTGCTCGAGCCGAACTTGTCCCGAAATTGTTATTTACTTGCTGTTATCGCTTGTCCGCTTTAGTGCTCCGTCACCTCTCCTATCGTTTCTGTAGTTGCGCGGGTTTTTTTGTACTGTACACACTGTGCAGTTTTTAATGTCTACTATTCATTGGTTTTACGACAATGTTCTTCTGTGTTCGTTATCGTATTTGTTTTACATTGTGTGTACAATTGTACAAGTGTGTTTTTTCAACATGCCAGGAGTGAAACGTAAACACGTTACTCATTCATTCAAAGGGGAATCACCAAGATTGGAGAAGAAATCGAAAAGACATTGAATCATATACAGTGACGATAGATGGTGAAAACGCTCTTAAGAATCGCAAAACATTAAAAAAGCCTAAATTTGGAACTGCTTGACAACGCATAGTGGATGTGGTTCTGCCAAGAAAGAAGGAAAGGAACCCCGATAGCTGGGCCCATTATAAAAGAGAACGCAATAGCTTTCACCAAAAAAACTAGAAGCCGGAAATGAGTTCGCAACAAATGAAGACTGGAAAACCCGTTATGGTGTACGGTTTGTTTCAATTTCTGGTGGAAAACTATCTGTTATCGAAGAACTTAAATATTTTAATTGAAACAGCTAGCCAATCATTGGTTCGAGTTCAACATGTTTTATCAAAAAAAAAGCAATATAGATATTTTGAAGCCCCTAAAACTTAAACCTACTCTTAGGAACCTATAAAAGACATTTCGCAAAACAAAGAATACCCTAGACATATATGCTACATTGTGATTTTAGAACATAATGTTTCAAATAAAATCGAAAGAACTTTCCGTAAATGTTTCAATAAGTCCTGGTTCCAGGGAAAATTCGGCGCCCCTAAAAAGCCAAATTTAAGAAGAATTAGGAATTCCACTGAATTACTCCCCCCCCCCCCCAAATGAAAGGGGTCAATAGCCAAAAATAATTTATAACAAAATCAAACTTAAGCAAAAAAAAACCGATTCAACATCATGACTCTGATATTGAAATGAATGATATCTGCAGTAATAATGAAGACAAATTTTAATTCATTGTGGTGAATATGGGGCATACATAGGCGCCCGCAGGTATGGACACGGGGGGGGGCGCTTGCGGATGTACTATATATGGACGATGGGCACGAAAGGATTCTCCAACCGGATATATTTGTGATTTTTGTTTGTGACCGGTATTGTCCATGCTTATGACCGGAAATACCCAAATGGTAGGATAACACCGCTCAAAGACGCATTTTTCAAAAGTGTTTTTACTAAAAAATATAATCATTTATTTTTTAGATTTTGCGATCATAAAAAATAAATGATTTTAAGTTTGTTTTGTATTTTGGTACATAGAATAACTGTTATATTTTATTTTTCTTTCCTCAAAATAAATGTTTTTTATTTAGACTAAGAATTTAATTAAGTGATCGCTATTACCCCACTCTACCCTACCTGTTTCTAGGTTGTGCAAAATCAAATATAAATCAATTAAGAATACAATGTTTATTATCTTATTTTTTTCTTGTATTCCTTAATTACGTCTAAAGTGACATGACTTTACTTTTTATCGGCTGTAATGCTTAAGATAAATAATAACAACAACTACATATTTAACTCACCTGTTAAACTGGTTGCAGCCAAAATAAAACTATATTGAATCCACTCCATAATTAAATATATCTTATCTCTTATAGGTAAAACAACATAAACACACACAAACACAAAATACTCTAAAAACAATATTCCAATGCACTCACGATTATTTATATGAATATAACCAAAAAATTGATTTCGATTAACACATGATTTGCATGAATGTAATTAATAAGAAAAGTTCAGTGCAATTCACTTATAATAGACGCGTAACCTTGAACTAAAATTAAATAACATACACGCAAAAAGGAAATCGGTTTGTTTTGGATATAACCGACTAGGCATTAAACTACGAACGAACGAGAGAATCCACACGATTATTTTCGTAAATAACAGCCGAATACGATAAAAACGTTCTAACATATACACGAAACTCCACGCGACTGAGAAACAATGTTATAGCAGCAGCGAAAATGAAAACATACCGGTGGGCGTGACGTGCATGGCAATTCGGTTGTTTTCGTCGCACTACGTTTCACATCGGAAAGCATTTTAAACAATAAACACCTGTTATGACTTATGCTGCATTCGCAGAACTAATATATTTTATTTATTTATTCGTAATGAATTTTTATTTATACTCGTTTAACTTAATTATACTACGAATTTATTAAATAGATGATGTAGAGTTGTTTTTTCTTCGATATGAGTTAGGATAAATATACATTCATAGACCCTTTTGTTTTTGTTTTTATGAAAATTTACTATAGAGAAAGTCGGGTAATATCGTACAGCTAAAGTTCTTTGCAATTTGTGGATTTGTTAATAAATCACTTTAATCCCATTATATAGTAAAGTATACTTTGGTATGTTCCTACAAGCACCCATAAGAGCAATTATTCTTAGAAAATTTCATTTTACCTTTCTAGAATACTTGAAAAAGACCTTTCTTTTTACACCTACAACAAGTTGAAGGGTTATATCAGACATATCGAAATATTTAAAAAATATACCGAAATACTTATTTCATTTATTTGATCTGCTTTGATCTGATTTGATCTGATTCGATCTGATTTGATCTGATTTGATCTGATTCGACCTGATTTGATCTGATTTGATCTGATTTGATCTGTTTTGATCTGATTTGATCTGATTTGATCTGATTTGATTTGAGTTGATCTGATTAGATCTGATTTAAACTGATTTAAACTGATTTTATCTGATTTGATCTGATTTGATATGATTTGATATGATCTGATTTGATCTGATTTGATCTGATTTGATCTGATTTGATCTGATTTGATCTGATACATCTGATTTGATCTGATTTGATCTGATTTGATCTGATTTGATCTGATTTGATCTGATTTGATCTGATTTGATC
>WYDF02067334.1:0-11552 GCA_009867245.2 Adranes taylori
CCAGAAATTAATTATAATAGTTGTTTAATTAAGCAAGCAATCATCGAAAATTGCGAATCATATATGAGAGACCACATGACAGCTTTATTAATGGGAGAGAATCATCTATACATTCTTAATTCGCAAAATCTACTTCAGTGGATGAACAAAGATTGTATAAATAAATAGGCACTAATATAGCATAATATATATTCATTGTAATTTAGGTACTTTAAATACATAAGGTATAGAATCGTAATGATCTAAAATTGTTCGTTTTCTTGAATACGTTTATATATTTTTTACTCGTCTTTTATTATAACCCGTTGATCATTGGTTCTTCGTATATGCCATGAATTAACAACAATAGGTTTATTGTCTTCATTATCGTTCAAAATCATTCTCTGATAGTAGAAAAATTGTCGTTTTTAGAAGTTCTATAGTTCAACCGTATTCCTTTGACTTTACACGCTACATATTCTTTATTATCTTCTACACAGAACGCTTTATAACCATATTTCTTGGGCCAGTCAATAACAAATTCAGTAATATAACTTTCAGAACCATATGCTTCTAGTTCGATGGTCATATCTCCAATACGTTTTCCAGTTGGAGGATCATATTTACCTCCTCGATAGACATATATCACTGAATTCGAATCATAGTACAATACTTGTTATCCAAGCTGCTCCAGAGATGAATACAGTTTAAGGCGAGTCTGAGTAGAGACGTATGATGCGATACAAGCATTGACAGTGGGAAGAACTTTGAAACCAGAGTTGCTTACAATTTTAGTAGACTCCAATTGAATAGTCTCTACACTCAAAAAATATTCAATGTATTGTTGACTGGAGGTATTGATTATACAACTGCTTGTCGATCCAGTTGCTTGTTGTTTGACTTTAATGAATTTATTCATCATCTCTGTAAATAATCCATCTATGCCTTTCTCTTTATCATATTATCGAACTTCATACTTTCAATGTAGAACTTCATACTTCATAAATTACCCATGTAGATATTAACGCTCGTTCCTCATCGCTATGATTGCAATTTCCATTCAACATTTCTTTACCGCAAGAACGACAAAGAACAACCATTAGCTTATCGTTCATCTTGGCTGGTAACACAGGGTGATATAAAGCAGTTGGTGGGAGAATTTTGCCTTTTATTAGTCCATTTGTTTCTTGTAAACCTAGAGACAGACATTTGTCTTCTATCAGTAGTTGAGGATGACCAATTTTAAATTTACCAGTTTTACATACCCAAGGATAAAGCGAACAAATATCTATATATTTAATATTCTCTCCAGGTTTTACCATGTAATAAATTTTTACGTACTGGAAAGTATATTCCAGAGTAATACTTCTGATATAAACACTGATACGTTTCGTTTGGGTGTAACGGCAGTCTGAATGCCTGTAGGACGTGGAAAGAAACGATCCAGTACCTATTATAATTCCTTTGAGGAAGAATGTTCAGCAAGCAGTGGTATTGTACCTATTACGAATAAAGATAACATGTATCTATCTACAGCTCTGGTTGTTGCCATTTCAAACGCTATTAAAGATATTAATTATCGAAACATTCGAAGAAATATTGGAAAGGTACAGGCACAAAGAGCTCATCAATTACTGAAAGATGCAGATGTAACAATACCCGAAGAAGGTGCCAGTATTATTGAACTACACAAACTACAACAACATCTAAGCGATTACCAGATTACTGTATACAATTTTGGAAGTAAAGGTAGAGACGTTATGTTTAAAGGACCAACTGCAGAAAAGAAGATCAATTTAATTTATCATTACAATCACTACAATGTAATTACATAATTAACTTCTGCATTCTGCTGTGGATACTATTGCGAACATTGTCATGTACCATACAACGTAAAGGATAAACACAGATGTGGAACAACATGTCCATGTTGCCAACAATCTCCGCCATGTAAACCTCAGGATAACATTCATTGTGATAAACGCAATCGAAAATTTCGAGGAGTCATATGCTTTGAACATCACAAAAGCTCATCATCTAATAGCACCTCGCTATGTGACAATATCAAGTGTTGCAAAGAGTGCTTTAAGTCATACGAAACAGGAGCATATATGTAACGAGATTTTCTGTAAACTCTGTAATAAATTTCAACAATAAGACCATTTGTGTTATATGCCTATTGATTATGGTTCACCGGAATTGAATGGTACACATTTTTGTTTTCTACGATTTGGAAAGCAAGAAAGAAATATCGATTGCTGAGAATGCGAGAGTATATATCCCAAATCTTTGTATTTTTGCTCAGATATGTGACAAGTGTATTGAAAAATCCGAAGATGAGAAGATTTGTCTCAAATGCGTCAGGCTTCAAAATCTATTAACAGACAAATGTGTTGAACTCTTATATACTACATATTGAACATACGAAAACTATTTAAATGAGTCGTTCTGATTGCTCATAATGGCCAAGCATTGGATTATCAGTTCTTATTACAATATGTATTAGAACAGACCGATATAAAACGCCAGCTGATTATGCGAACTACTTTTCAATGGCATTGTTAACAGCTTTTGATCTTCATGTTGTATACAATAAGGGCTACTTTACACATTTATTCAACACTGGAGAAAACGAAAATTTCATTGGTGTTCTACGAAATAAAAAAAAAATACGATTGTGATAGCATGAGCGAAGAAGATAGAGCAAAATGTTTGCACGGACAGGAAGAACAAAAAAACGATACATTCAATATGAAAATCGAAATTGTTACAAACGAGTAAACATATTGATGATGGCCTGTCTAAAGTGTAGACAAATGTTTCTAAATTAATGCAGTGTATATCCTTTCACAGAAGCTTGTACGATTGCGTCAGCTTGTAATAAAGTAAACAGACGGAATTATTTAAAGTCAGGCAGTATAGGCATAATACCAAAGAAGGGTTATAGATGGCGTGATAATCAATCAAAGCTGCAATTAAATGAATAATTTACGAAGAAAATAGGAGAAACATACAATTCATCATGCAGCAAAAGGAAAGGAAATAAAACTAGCTGGTATACGAGTTGATGGTTATTGTGACGAAACCAATCAAGTATTTCAATTCATGGGTTGCTTTTATCATGGTTGCATTCAATGTATCAACGTAGACCGAGACGAACCTGTCTATAAGAATTCTCCATACGCGTATGATTCATTATTTGAGTCTGCGAGAGCAAAAGCAACGCGACTGCAGAAACTTGGTTACGAAGTGATTGAGTGTTGTGAATCTAATTTTGCAAAAATACTTTTAAACGATCCAGAGCTAGCAAAGACTTTAGAACATCATCTTCGTCTATTGTTTTCACCACTAGTAGTACGAGATACTTTCTATGGAGGTCGATGTGGTAATATAAAAACTTATTACGTGGTAAAACCTGGAGAGAAAATTAAATATATAGATATTTGTTCTCTTTATCCTTGGGTATGTAAAACTGGTAAATTTCGAATTGGTCATCCTCAAGTACTGGTAGGAGACGAATGTCTGTCTCTAGATTTACAAGAAACAAATGGACTAATAAAATGTAAAATTCTCCCACCGAATGCTTTATATAACTCTGTCAAGATGAATGATAAGCTAATGTTTGTTCTTCGTCGTTCTTGCGGTAAAGAAATGTTGAATGGAAATTGCAATCATAGCGATGAGGAACGAGAGTTAATATCTACATGGGTAATTGACGAAGTGAATAAAGCAGTTTCATTAGGTTACAATGTATTGGAAACCTATGAGATCTGGAAGTATGAAGTTCGAAAATATCATAAAGAGAAAGGCAGAGATGGATTATTTAGAGAGATGATGAATAAATTCATTAAAGTCAAACAACAATAAACTGGATGGCCAAGCAGTTGTATAACCAATACCTCACGTCAATAATACATTGAAGCGTTTTTGAGTGTAGAGAATATTCAATTGGAGTCTACTAAAATTGTAAGCAACTCTGGTCTCAGGTCTTTACATAAGCTTATGGTTAATTCCTTCTGGGGAAAACTCGGTCAGAGAGAAAATCAGCCGAGAGTAGATATTATAAATCAACATCCAGAACTCTATCACCTTCTTGTTAGTCCTGTATTAAACGTTAATAGTATTCTTCCTATTAATGATACAACACTTATAGTCAACTACGAATTTATAGAGGAGACTTTCAAAGTTCTTCCCACTGTTAATGTTTTTATCGCATCATACGTCACCACTCAGGCTCGTCGTAGACTGTATTATATCTGGAGCAGCTTGGAGAACAAATATTGTACTATGATACGGATTTAGTGATATATGTCTATCGATGAGGTAAATGTGATCCTTTAACTGGAAAATGTATCAGAGATATGACCATCGGACTAGAAGCATATGGTTCTGAAAGTTATATTACTGAATTTGTTAGTGGCGGACCCAAGAACTATGGTTATAAAGCGTTCTGTCCAGAAGATAATAAAAAATATGTAGCGTGTAAAGTCAAAGGAATACGATTGAATTATAGAACTTCTAAAAACATCAATTAATGAGAATCTACTATCAGAGAAATGATTTTGAACGACAATGAACCTATTGTTAATTCTTGGCATATACGAAGAAGCAGTGATCATCGGGTTATAACAAAAGATGAGTGAAATTTATATAAACTTAATTAAAGGAAACGAAATTTTTAGATAATTGCGATTCTGTACCTGGATTTTAAAGACCTAGATTACAATGAATATATATTATGCTATATTGGTGCCTATTTATTTATATAATCTTTGTTCATCCACTGAAATTGATTTTGCAATATTGTAACGAGTTAGGAATCTATAGATTGTTCTCTCCCATTAATAAAGCTAGCGTATTCAAACGGGAAGATGATAATGAGTCACCATTCAATTGCTTTCCAGTCATTTTGTGGGTAAAATATGATATTGTGCAAAACTTCACCAAAACTGTCAAATGACGCCATTTTGTTTTTATTCAAAAAATTTGTACGGTCCTGGGTATATTTTTAGACAATTATTTTAACCGATCATGGTAGTATGAGTTACTGTTTTGAAGCTCGTCTATTTTACACCTAGTTACAAAATTGGATAGTTTTATTTTTGGGCGTGGCGGGGCCTTCACCAAGTTCTTTTGAGCCAGACCATTGCTTTTTGAGTGAACAAACAACTCGACTAGGTGCTTCTCTTTGTATAAACAACTCGACCACGTGCTTCTTTGTTTAGACAAATTGCAACCAAATGTCATTTATTTACATATGGGCCCGCGGCCATCTTGGATTTTACAAGATTTAGGTTATATTGCATAATATCTATTAGTACTGCGCCATACTATACCAAAACATAACCTCCAACAACAAAAATTATTTAATATGCAATCAAGTTATTTAAAATATATGTGTGTACCCACTTTTAGTTATAAAAAAATATTGTGTAATATCTACCAGTATTGCGTCATACTGTACCAAAATATAACCTCAAACATCAAAATGCAATCAATGTGTTTAAAATGCAAGTGTGTACCCACCTTTAGTTTTTAAATTAATCATCTGACGACGACAGGACGGGACATATTCTCACAGGAGACAAACACTGGAGACGAATTTTATTTCGTCTACGTGGGGAGACTAACTTTGTGCAGGGTCTAGGATTTTCAAGATCTACTGCATGTAGCATATACTTACTTAAAATGCACGAATATACCCATATAAATACATGATTTAATCTAATTACTTGCTTATTTTAATTTTTTTTCAAACTATTATTTTTAAAACCTGAAGACGACGACGGGTTAAAAAATTGAAATTTTCAAATTTCGCGCCTAGTGATAGATCTAGTGATAAATCTAGTAACTTTTTTCCCCCAAATTTTGACAACCGGATATGTTCTGTCATCCGCCATATTGTATTTTTATTTGACAGCTGTCAAACTCAAATTTTTTAGAACGAGTTAAGGTAAGGTCTTGGCGCCTGCTTAGAACCCGCGATCTCTACCTACTAATATTTTTCCATTTTTCTCTTCATCTCATCCTTTCCGTAATTTTCCGTACCTGTAATATTGATTCCTCGATTTTTACTGTGCTTAGTTTTTCTAACGCTAGACTGCCCAGAATTTTCCCGGAGGAGCTGTATATGATGCGTTAATATTCCCATTACCAGTCTGTGCTTCCTGTATTTGCATATTTACTATTAGTTCCTGCAAATCTAGATTTTTTTGTTTCGAGGCCTCTATCTCGCTTTCCTTGTTCTTGCTTTCAGCTAGCTAATTTTGTTTATTTAATCGACCTCACAGCGAACAGCATAATTTGTTTTGGTTTTAATTATTTATTCAAAGGCTCAGGTATAGTATTGTACACACACTAATTTATTGTACAGGTTATCATTATAATACTTACGTATATATTATCACACCCAAAAAACGTCCTTCTTCAGCTTATTCTTTTTGATCACCTCGCTTCATTCAACTCAAGTTTAGCCTTCGGTGCCCACCCTTATTTTTCTCTTCTCCACGAAAGCATTCTGACTAGTATAAGATTGAGCACATGAAGGAAAACGGCTGCCCCATCCCCTTGATTTAAAAGCAGATAGAAACTGCGCACGCCCATGCCTGTTGGCATTAAACCGACTTGGCAAGGAAGTGTTCTGTTCTGGGCATGTTGTTCTCTTGTCAGGTACCAGACAAAAGAATAGACAAATTCAAGATGGAATATAAAACATATAACGTATTATTGTATATTATTCATGAATCGGTATTATTGGTACAACTGTTATTGGCAATTCTTTTACAAGGTAATTGAATGCACCCAAGTATTTAAACATTCTACAACATCTCTTCAATAACTACTGCTGCTGGCAATAATTTTCATAACATGTGACTTCAGCAAGATGGAGTAGCACTGCCTTGCGGTATAGTCGTTTGAAATTATTTAATTATAGTTTTCAAAAACATTGTAACGTCAAAACTGCATAGGATTTGTAGCATTTCACCAGGATAACACAGTATTTCTATCAGGGTGATGGAATACTGGATTTTGTGAAGATGTTTATAATTTGTTAACAAGCTTTCTATCTGCTTTAACAGGTTTGTAAAATAATTACAGATGCATAGTTTATGAAGGGCTTCATGGTAGACATGATCAAAAATACGTTTTAACCTAGAAAAATGGAAGATGAATGTTGCGAAGTGTAAACATATAAGACATCAAGTGCATTACACAAAATACATATAAAATAAAAATCAAAAACTTACGGTGCTCTGTGATAATTAATACTATAGGGATTCGGTTTCGTAGCATCGTTCGAAAATAAATCGGACAATTCAAAAGTCTCAGGCAATGAGCGTTCATTTTGACATAACAATACTACGTTGTGTGCGAGTGCAGATTCTTCCAGAATTTTCTCCGGTGCATGCAAAAGTATGAAGAGTAAATTCAGATTGGCCTGTAAAATGGAAATTTAAAAAAATTAATTCTTAAAAATACCTAAACATGTACACTAGTAAACGGATGTAATATAGCTCAAGTTAAAAAAGTTTGAAATTTAGTAGTAACACATCCGAAGCATAGGGGAGGTTGGGCCACAATAGTATGTGGGGCACCATTAAACAAATGAAGTACTTTCAAATTTTCCGGGTAAATATCACTCAAATTCACAACAGTACACGATGTAGTAGGTATTCATCATCAGGCGGAGTGTTGAAGCTCTATTACTAGTCGATGAATTTTTGCAAGAAAAATATTGTATCGAAGTATGTTATGTTTTTTATTATACAAATTTTGGCATGAAATATCTGGTAATGAAACATATGTCTAATATCCGATGATGATCATAGGTTTGAGTTGAATATGATTATGAATGAGGTTATATGTAATTCTAAACATGTGGGAAGCAGTGGCGTACTGAATATCTGATGTAGTTTGGACCACTATAAGACAATTAAGTGCGGACACAATGAGACATGTCTCATTGTGGCCCGCATCAAATTGTATTATTTTCTTCAATCATTCATCTGGTGAACTAAGTATACTATCGATTCCTTCTGCTAAACTGCTACTACTGCCTCGTCATAAGTTTTCTTCCACTAGCACTCCTCCATCAGAGAGTTACAAAATCATGGAAATTATGATTTAATTCCAGAAAATGTCAAGAGGATAAAAGAGAAAAACAGATAAAGGAAGTTTCACTAAAAGCTGATGAAAAAAGCTGTTTATAAAATTCTTGTTTACAAACTATCATCAAGAGACATAAGTCAATGGACTGAAATTTGAAACACTAGCAAGATATGTTAAGAAACAAAAATGTAATCCCGGTACAGATATTCCCAAATACCCAAATACGACTCCACGAAAATATTTACGGATATTGAGGAGGCCAGTTTATATCTTGAGGAGGCTTGACTACATCATCCAGTGCAACAAAATGTATTATGGCAAGGCCACGAAAGACATCCGTGTGATCGCTTATGAATTAGTAATTGCAAATCAAAATAATGTCCCAAGGAATTGGCCTACCATTAAACAATCAGGTGCCGACATGTCATTCATGAAACGACATCCGGTATTGAGTATCACACAGCCTGCGGGTTATAGTTTGTTAAGAGTCACGTTCAACATAATGTCCCGCGCTTTTTCGAAAATCTTCAAAGTGTGTTGGTAAGAAGCAACATTTTTGCTGACTCGTCCAGGATCTTCAATATTGACGAAACTGCAACTGCAAATGTGCAGAAACAAAGAAAGTCGTAGCCGGAATAGGTATAAAGCAAGTTAGTAAATGCACAAGTGCCGGGCGTAGAACTTTGGTAACGACATGTTGCATTATTAATTCTGCTGGGAATGCTCTACCACCGGTGATGATATTTCCAAGGAAGACATTCAAGGAGCACATGATTACTGACATTCTACCTGGTACTCTTGGGTTAGCAAATTCTTCTGGATGGATGACGACTGAATTGTTCGAGGAAGTGATGAAACATTTCATTCAACATACACCCAGTTCGAAAGCTAATCCGAGTTTAGTGATCATTGATAATCACGAAAGCCACTTTTGTAACATTGAACCTAGCCAAAGACAATGGGGTAACTATTGTTACATTACCGCCACATTGCTCCAACAAACTTCAGCAGCTCGGTGTAGCAGTTTTTTATTCATTCAAAGCAATCTACAATGCTACAGTTGATAGTTGGCTACTTGCTCACACAAGAATTCCGCTGAATATCAATGGAATAGCTGGTTGTGTAGGTCAAGTTTTCCAGAAGTCAATGACACATTCGAAAATTACTTCAAGATTCAGAAAACCTGCAATTTATCCATTTGACAAGTACACATTTTCACCGAGCTCGATTTCCTGCTGAGTAAAGTGATAGGTAGACCGAACATTATCGAGTCCGACATCCACCAAACTGAAGAAACATAAGATGGACAATCTGCAGAAAATAAACAACCATGCTATTTGCGCGCCAACTTGAGTTCTAGTATGCTGTAGGTAAATCAGTCTTGAGATTCCAGCAATAGTCAGCTAGCATGCTTGGGTTCCACTTGCCTTGGTAGCGTGTCTCCATGATGAATATTTCCTGGTGAAAGCGTTCACCATATTCATCTCTCACAGCTCGAAGATTGGCTGGGAAAAAATCCAGATGAGAATCTAAGAAGTGGATCTTTAGTGACATATTACAGCCAAGTGCTTTATAGTTTTTAAGAAGCTCAGTTATCAGTTCATTGTCCCTCTCTGCCTTATTATTTCCAAGGAAGTTATTAACTACATTTTTAAAAGATTTACAAGCAGCAACCTCACAGTCATACAAACTGTCTTGAAATTCAATATCATTCATTAGTTTTCTTCAAATATACCTTCCTTAATTTAAGCGTCACTTACATTAGGGAACTTGCTTTTTAGAAACTGAAATCCACTCCCATCACAAGCTTTAACAAAAATTTTTATTAAACATAGCTTAATATGTAATGGGGGAAGGTAAATTTTTTCAGGTTTTAGTACTACTGGGCTCACAACGATCTTCTCTCCTTCAGTCAATGTTTCTCTTTTTTTTGTCACTGTTTCTGAAGATAATGATTCTTCCTATCTCTGTTGTCCCACTCGCACAAGAAGCAACAAAATTTAGTATATCCAAGTTGTAAATCAAGTAGCAGTGCTACCTTTTCCAGGTCTTCACAAACATGCCACAAATGTTTCTCATACTGAATCAAATTCAATATAAGTTTCTTACGTATGTCACCTTCACGCTAGCTGCATGAGCTAAAGGGATTGATGGGTATTTATTTACAGCATAAAGAAGGACTGCTTTCAAACTGCGTTTTGAGGAGTCTATAAGAAGACGCCATTCATCAGGATGGTGCGTATGTCCAAAACATTCGAGTAAAGATTCCACAGCAGTGCAGTAAACTAAGTCCTTATACTGCGAGAAGAAACGTTAAAAATCACCATGCCTGTCACGGAAACCACTTATTATAGTATTATGTTGTCAGATTCCATCTCTTCAGTCGTGATGCGAGAATTTCAGCTTTTTTTGTTGGATAAATATAGATCACAGACGAGATCATTTAATTCTGATTGATTTACAAAATGTGGTTCAGTATTTGTACTTTCTAAAAAGTATGGGTCTCTCCTTTATTCATCACCCGATGAATCTGCACAACCTTCAACATTAAAAGCATCTCTGTCTAATTCCCATGTTTTCAATGGTACTGGAATTAGAAGTTCTGGACTGTGAGGCAATGTCTTATAGCAAAGAGAATATTAGGATATTTAACAATGTGTCTAGTGTTAGTTGGTGTCCCTGATATATTCGTTAAACAGGAATAACAATCGGTGGAGTGATCATTCGGTTCTCTTCAAACCATTGGAATTGCAAATGTCATCTGACGAGATCCATTTAACCAAACAGTCAACAGCGTTACACATAAATCGCAACTGTGAGGGGCCCAGGACTTATCCTGATCACCCAATTTACATCCCAAATATAGTTCATATGCTTTTTTGATATATTTCTCCTCTGAGACTTTAGTGTTACCTCACCACAAATATAGCAGAAACAGTCTGGCTGGTTAATGCAACTATATGGCGTTTTTATGAAAGAATTCACTGTAATACACTCACAAACACTTGATACAAAATGCTTAAACATTTTAAAACACAGATAAATTCAGTATGTATCGGCAATAACTGTACAGGGAAAAATTAAATTACAAACTGGTAGCTAAGCCACGAACTTAAGACACACAAGAGCTTACAATTGACTGAAGTAGTGGTGATATTTCTTAGCCAGCATGATAGTGTTTATTTACTGAACTACATTCAACACTGCGTCATTTGTAATCGTTTTCATTATTGTGTTGATATAATAATTTATCTGTAACTAGCGGACCCGGCAAATGTTGTTTTGCCCCCCATCTGGTCACCATATTTGCCAACGGTGCGAACAGGACTGCTATCCGCACTACTTTGGCCTGTGGCCGCGGCTCTGCCACGACCAGCGAAATGACCTAATAGCCAGGGCTTACGGCCGCGGCTTTGCCGCGACCAGAGACATGGTTTAGTTGCCGCGGCCTGCGGCCACGGCTT
>WYDF02067345.1:0-24889 GCA_009867245.2 Adranes taylori
AGATACTCACAAACAAGTCTTTTGTTTTCATCTATTTGGATAATATTTTGATTGTGACAAGTTCCGCTGAGGAGCATATGGTAATCCTCATAGATTCCTCTCGCACTTCTGTTTAAGCATCAAGGAGTTTGTCGTTGCACATTTACCTTTAAGACCCTACCGCAGAACAATAAAAGAAGCTTTTTATCCAATATAATATTTTACCTCCTATTCCTAATCACAATTTCTGAATGAAAATATCTATTTTATCATGCAAAAGCTTTGGAAAAGTCGGTGTAAACAGAATGTATCTGCTTCCCTGGCTTAAGTGAATCTAAAATAAAAGATTGATATGATAATAGATTCGTTTCCATCGATCTCCCACGCATTAATCCGTGTTGATTTTCTATTATTAAATTTCTAGTAAACCATGAAAGTTGTTTAGTTACCAAACTATTAAATATTTTTGGAATGATAGAGGAAATTAACACCGGGCTATAGTTTTCAATGTTAGCCCAATAACTTTTTTTATAGCTAGGAACGATGTAACTCTCTTTTCAAATATCAGGAAATATACCCTGACATACCTTGATTTAATGATAAGTTGAATAATTTAGCTAAGGGTGTACTTAAAGTACACACACATTCCTTCAGAAACAAGACAGACACAATCTACTCCCGTGTAACTTTTAGGATCAATATTTGAAATTTCTGTGTCCAGTTCTTCGACCGAAATAGTAAACCTATTAAAATTCGTCTTAATATTACAGTCTACCTCATAATTTTTGGAGTTAGTATGAACTACATAATTTTTTTAAAACTATCTAGCAAAAAGATCAGTTACACACTGCCAGTCATTTGCAGATGAATTGTTCAAGAACATATTATTGTGGTTTTCCAGAACAACTCTTATATTTACATCCGGAGATAGAAATATAAAAAATTGTAGAAGCGCATGCAAACAATCCACCATTACTTAAATTTGGATATATTTTTTAGTTTGGGACATTTTAATGACTAACTTAATGGTCTTCCGATGCGATTTCTTGATTCCTTAAAGGAAAAATCGCAAATACACGTGATTTTCACGGATGTCTCTAAAGCTTTCTCCTAATTGAAAAGGTAAACTTTATGCTTCGACGCTAAATTATTACACTGGATAAAAAAGTTTGTAAACATACCCAATTTCTTGCCTACATCTATTGACGTCTTGTCTGGGGTATTTCAAGGGGATGCCACCTACCCCTTTTGTTGTTTATTCTTTTTCATTAATGACATCACAGTATTTGTCGACAATTTTAGATTATTGTTTTGAGGATGATTCCTGACTTTACAAACCAATAACATCTCAACATCAAGAAGCACTTCAAACGGAATTCTCCAAATTGCATGAACGTGTAGATAAGGTGTTTCATTAATTTCTATAATAAAATGTTTACGTTCCAATATTAAACTGGAAATAAAGATTTAAGGAAAGAATTTACATTTAAAAACCTGAGGACTTACTTCGACTCGCATTTAAACTTTACCTTTCACAATCAATACCTTGTCAAAAGACTAGGGTTAATTTTGCAAAATTCTAAGGCTTTCAATCTTGTTTCCGCTAAAGTCATATATGCCAGGGCCGGAGGAAGGGGGTAAGCAAGGTATGTTAAGCATCAAGGCGCTAACATGTCGGCCCTACATAATCAGAATAGGTTCTTCAAATACTGCGATAGGAAACTGAATGTTCCAAACGTTTATCACAAATATACGCAAGCACTTATCCTTGTAAATTTGGCCTCATTAAAAGTTCGTAGAATACACGCTGATGATGTTCTGTTTTCAAACTATTAAATGGATTTGTAGAGGGCTGTCCCCCTACTTTCCTAGAAAAGACCTTAATTAATAAAATCTTTTATAATACTTTTATACTAAAAATATCGTCTTCGATTTTCAATATTGACGAAAACAGTGCGAAATAAGATACCATTACGGGAAATTACTAAAGACATTTCTATTAATTTCTCAATCTTCATGCCATTCCGTAACAAATAGAAAATTGGTCCTAATGAAGATTTTCATTCGATATAATAAGTATAATTCGTAATGTCATAAGATTAAAAATTTCATGAAATCGATCACAGATAAGGCGAATTAAATTTTACTCGGAATTATTTTAAGAGATGATAACAAATTATTTAAGCATGTTTCTTAAAATAAGCAATTATTTTTAGATTTAGTAGTCATTAAATAATGTTTAGATTTCCATGTATTTAACTTGAAAACGCTAAATGTCAAGAGCACATTTTTTCGAGTTCAAATTGTATACGGTTGTGCATTTGGATCGTTGCATATTAAAATAAGAGATATTTTAAAACAAGTTGCAGTGATTACTTATTTCCCTAGTGTTTGTTTTAAAATGTTTTATAAATCTGTCATTGCGCTCCTCTTGTATCAAATATTTGAATTTTGTCATGCAGGGCTGTATTTAGGACCTCCCTCTAACACAAAAACATACAATGAAGAACATTATTCTGATTCCCAACCAAGTAAGTACAAATTTCACTAGTTCGATGTATGCCACGTATATATTTTTTGTACGCTAATTACACAAAATGACTTCCTATCAAAAATTATATATACATATATATGTATATATATATACCATATTTGTTCTTTCGTTTGTAGGATTACATGTGGCACCTTATCCTAACAGAAAATCCTATAATGAGGAAAATTATTCTGCTTCTGACTCAAGTAAGTAAAATGCTAGGGTTTGTTTCGATTTCTGGATAGTCTAGAGATGTAAAACTACTTATTAGATTTCCCTCGATTATGGATTATATTACAAGTAGGCTTACTTTCTTGCTGATGAGGATACACAAAAGAATTGCATGTTGCGTATAAAATCAAATCTTTTTCAAGCTTCCAGTTTAGCTGTGCTTGTTTGAAATCAACGGATTTTTAGGTAATTGGAAGATAATATGTTTCATTGATTTCTTCGTTATTTGAAAAGAATAAAGTTTTTTTGAAAGATTCACCTTTGCGTTGCGATGGTTTGGAGTCGACATAATACTTAATAAAACGCTATGAACAAATCTCCAAAAAAATTTGATTTTTTATTACTTCTTAATCATTTGAGTACAAATGAAGTATCGCGCTATCCTGGATTTCGAGACTACCTAGGGTCTCTTTATATGGTAAATCCGGCCAAACTGTGTACATCGTTCAAGAGTTTACTCAACAAGAAGAAGCTATTGAACTCAACTAGCGCTTGAATAAGAAGACCCTAGGTAGTCTCGAAATCCAGGATAGCGCGATATTTCATTTGTACTCAAATGATTAAGAAGTAATAAAAAAAAAATTTTTTTTGGAGATTGGATCATAGCGTTTTAAGTATTTTTTTGAAAGAATTTTCGATGTAAGCAATAAATTTGAATATTCGTACTAGCTAAATTAAAAATCAATGGACACACTAAGGCAAACAACCCAGATATCCAAATTGAGATATTTCAATGAACTCACATTTTTTATTTAATATATTATATTATGAAACTAACTCAGAAGTTTTCCTGTATGTTTTCTTGAAGATATTCCGAATGATTATAATTTAACAAATTATTAATTAGATTTTCTTTTTAGATCATTTTTCTAGAAATTATTTTGAAGATATGTCAAACACTTTTCCATTATAATATGAATTAGCAAAATCTAAATCTCTTATTTCATTTTCAATGCTTTTTATTAAAATGTGGCGGTAACAAAAATATTTCATCCACATTGTGATTAGTAGTTTTTAATACAAAATGTTAAACAATAATAATTCTCGGTTTCACCGATTCAGATATCGGTAGCAAAGAGATGAAATATTTTGTCTCTTGTTCCAGCTATACTGGCCATATTACTTGTACCATATTCGATTTACGTAATAACTGTAATTGATATAGTAATCTGTAGTAAATGTTTTTAATTCGTCACTTAATCCAAGACTCAAATTTAACTTTAAAGTTTAAAATTTATATAATACGTCTAACGTTAACATCGTTTATCGCGTGCTCTGGCGTTTATTGCAAAGTATTGTAGTGTTTGGAATTGTTACAATTCTTGTGTTTTGCATCAACATCAACGGCTTTTTGAGATCTATCAAATGAGCTGTGATAATTAATATTCACAACATCCTATCACAATATAACTACTGTTTAATTGATTAAACATATAAGGTTGCATTACAAAAATATCATAACTAATAAATTTGTTGTAGTGATAGCCTTATTTTTTGTAGAGAACTTGAATATTATTTTCGTTCGCGCAAACAGTGTTTATATAGTAAACACATATTACTACACGCGAATCTTTTTTTTTCATATATAACTCTTACTGTCACTCTTCTATCATTTATTTCTCTTACTTAAGACAGTAGCGTAATAACAGTTATTTGTTATTTATCTTAATAAAATGCCGCAAACTCGCAAAAATAAAAACCCTCCAATGCTTTGTGGATATAATCATTCGATTCATGTCAAAAAGAAATATTACATTTAGTGTACTGAAAATTGCAAACAATGGCATAATCAAAAATGTACCAACATCTGAATTCAGCAGCTAATGGCATTTGACAAAAGTGAAACTGAAATGTGTACCTGTTTACACATCCGACTCCGATTTAGCAGACGGTAATCTCATGGTTCCTGTTGAAAGAGGATCAGGATTGCAAACAGGATCTAATTACACACTTAATGACATCAATGTCAAACTAACGCAAAGGAAAAAACAACTACAATGTGCTTCTGAATAAATTCAATGAACATATTGTAATAAATCATATATTACAAAATCAAATTGATGATCTTAAGAATCATATCAGCGCTGATGAAAATTAATTAGAAGAAAATAAGATCAGAAATTATGTAATAATATCTGAAGTTAAAAACCAACCGAAGTTTTTAATGCTATAAAAACTAACTTAAGCATGCATGATATAAAAACTAACTCAAGCATGCATTTATCATGCATGATATCTCTATGATATGGTCAAGTATGTGTTTTTTGCTGTCGCTAAAAGAACGAGAGCCAATAATATAAATTTACATTTTAACAAGCCAATATATATTAACCATTCTTTAACCAAATTGAATCATTTCTTTTAAAGAAGACTAACGACTTTAAGACTGCAAACAATTTTAAATACGCTTGGGACGGCATTAACTCTATCTGTCACAAGAGAAATGAAAACAGAAGGGTGCTTAAAATTAGATGTGAAAATTACTTGAATAATATACACTAGGAACGTCCATCGGATCAAGCCAAAGAACTTCGTTGTTAATTAAATGTACGCGCTCTGAATACTATAGCATCTCAATTTTACACCAAAACCGCCGGCTAAGAATACGATATAGTAGGGCTTACCGAAACCTGGCTGCAGGAAAATGTTTTAAACACGGAGTTTTCACAGACGAATATCAAGTGTTCCGATGTGATACACAAACTACCCGATCAAATAAGCAACGTAAACGTAAACGGGGTGTACTGGTCGTTATCAAGAATAAATTTTCACCTTCCACATTAGACCTCTCAGGATCTGCTCTTTCTTCTACTCCTATTGATATCATCGGTTGTAAAATTTACAGCAACGGCACATACATTTATATTTTTGTTATATATGTTCCACCCAACCTTAATTCAGACACCTTCGACATTCGACAAATTCAGTCATCCCATTCTCTTAAATAAACTAGGCGGTATTGGCTGTCACACAATATTACTTAACTTCATTTATTCATACTTACGTAATAGGCGCCTTTATGTCGAACTTAAAGGGTATGAATCTTAATATATTGCAACCAGTAAGAATCTTAATACAGTGCAACCAGTAATTTAGATCCTTTATTATTTTCCATATTTAGCTGACGGGCTCCACTGCAACAAGATTTTGTATGGTGACCATCTAAAAATTTACCATATAATTAAAACATCTGACGATTGTTTGGGTCTTCAAAGATATCTATCACATCTTTCAGAGTGGTGCAATGCTAATATGCTACAGACTTTCACTAAAAAATTTGAACAATTAAATTTTGCGTATAATATTGGGGGACCTGTGATGAGAGACAATATCCGAGCATAAAGACCTGGACATTATATTCAACAAAAAACTACCATTTAAACCACACATCAAATACATTAAAAATAACTGTAACAAAACCTTGGGTTTTATTAGTATCTTTGGTAATGATCGTGCAGACTTCGAAAGTGCCAATTGCCTTAAGTTATATCAATCCTTGGTAATGCCTAGAAGTGATTATTGTTCAATTGTGTGGAATCCTTATTATAAAAAATATATAAACTAAGTAGTCTATTCAAACATGATAACATAAATTTCTTACATTCAAAGTGAGTAATCAATACCCACCAATGGAGATTAAAAAGAATATTTTGTTACGCCAATTCAATATGATTAGTTTAAGTAATTGGAGGAAATATAACACTAATTGGCTTTAAGTTAATTAATGGTTTAATCGATTTTCCTGATATGTTAAAATTATTGCAATTCAACACAACAATAAATAGGACATCCTAGGTATCCCTTATTGTTTACCCCTTACAGTGAATGCTGTGATATAATGAAATATTCCACTGTAAATAGGAGTAGCAATATGTAATAGCATGTCGTCATATATTAATTTTTTTGGCATATCTTCACGCAATTTTAAGGTATTACTATATCAACTCATCGCAATCCAGCAATTTGACATGTAATATATTATGTAGACTGTTTGTATCTGAATAGGGGTTGTTTCTGTATCGAAATAGGGGTGTACAACATCCCCATACTAAGATACCATATGTGAGAATTGATTGCAATAAAGCGAAGTACACTGTTCTTAGCAGATGTGTTGTAAGTATATATTTAAGTCTTTTGAACATGTAAGACATACAGCGTACGGAGTATGATACATATTGCGACTGCTTACACCATGTCATATTAGAGTCGATATAACTACCCAAATATTTATAAAATTCTTGACGATCTATTAGGGTTATACACTGACATTTGTTTGTAATAGAATCAGAGTTATGTACTTTTAGCGATTTAATATTAGGTAATCCAGTTTTTTTGGACGAAAACATGACACATTTACTTTTAGCGACGTTGACAGATAGAGAATTTGTGTCGTAACCAAATTTTATTGCACAGATGCAATTTTGCGCCTTGAGTAAAACATTTTGCCAGTTGCTGCCCTGTACAAACAAAACGGTGTCATCAGCATAACATATTATATCTGCTTCCATTTTAACATCAAATATGGGGAAAGGGTTAATATAAATAATAAATAAGATAGGACCTAATACTGTGCCTTGAGGAACGCCATAAGTAACTTTTAGAGGTTCACTCTTAACTCCGTTCACGTCTACAATATGTTGCCTGTCTGTTAAGAAACTTTGTATTAATTGGTACGGTAGGCCTCTGATTCCCATATTATATAATTTTTCACAAAGTTTTTTGTGGTCTACTGTATCAGAGGCCTTTGCCAAATAAAAAAATATGCCTAAAGATGGTTTTGATGTATCCAAACAATGATATATTTTACCAGTTAAGTATGCCTTTGCGTCTTCTGTACTTTTTGATGCTCTAAATCCGAATTGATTTTCATTTAAAATGTTATGTTTTCCAAAAATGATAACTGCATTTTTATGAGTTTTTCAAATATTTTGGATCAATTAGATATTAAGGAAATTGGTCTATAATTGAGTATAGACCTATAATTGAGTAAAATATAATTGAGATTAAAATGTTATGTTTTCCAAAAATGATAACTGCATTTTTATGAGTTTTTCAAATATTTTGGATCAATTAGATATTAAGGAAATTGGTCTATAATTGAGTATTATCTTTATCACCCGACTTATATTGCTTCTTTGAATTGCTTAGGATAGTATCCAATTTCAATACACTTGTTGAAAATGTAAGACAAAGGTTTAATAATTGATTGAGCTATATATTTCAATATTTTACTTGTTAATAGGTCATTATCAGGGCTTGTGTTACTTTTTAATTTTCTTATTTGAGTTAGTGCCTCTTGTTCAAGCACAGGTTTTAGGAATCATGTTTGGTTAATGCTATTAGAAGTTGATAGATTCATAGAGTTCGCCAATAGACTATTATTTGTTTTTATGACATCAGCTAACAGTTTAGGTATATTTATATAGTGTTGATTAAATAGGTTCGCAATTTCCGAGGCATTATTTATTAGAGTATTATTAATGTCTCTGATTTGCGAGATTGTATTAGTTCACTTATGGATATTAACGAAATCCTTAGCGCGTTGCCATAATTTTTAGGATGTTTACGTTTTCTTTTATTATTTTTTGATAATTGGATTTTGTGGTTTTTATTAGTTTTGATAATTTAGTGTTATATTCTTTGTATTCTCTATTTAAAGATATGTTCAGAGGACTTCTTTTAAGGGTTTTATACAGATTTTCCTTTCGTTTAATTGAGTTTATGATACCATTTGTTATCCATGGTTTAGGTTTTTGATGTATTTCTTAATAATGTAGGTAGTTGATGTTGAATCTGATACTACTTCAGATATTTTCTCACAAAAGTAATTCACTTGTTCGTCAATGGGCGATATATTTTACACATCATTCCAATGATATGATAAAATTGGGGCCTTTAAGGTTTTATAATGAATATCGCTAGGAACTAATTTTTGACGTGGAGAACTTTGGAGAACACTTTCGAGCAGTAAGCTATTGGGTAATGGTCTGTTATTTTATTGTGCACTATAATCGGATATACATTTTCATTCCTTAACTTTGATTTGACTTGATAAAGAAGTGATCAATACAAGATTTTGATAATTTTTCTTCTCTGGTATAACCACTTAACACACGTTTTAAATCCCTCCATACTTAGGATATTCAAATAATCCGCAGTTTGTGCGTTAGTTCCATTCGAGATACCTATATTTATGTCACCGACAAAGATCTCAAAATGTTCTACACAATACGATTTTAAGTAATGGTCTAATGTTGAGATAAAGCATTTGACATTAGTTGATGGTGGTCTATATATCGAATTTATTGCGATTGACATATTGTCTATATCAATTAATGCTCTCAAGAAGGAGAAGTTATTAATTTCAGTTATTTTGATAGAGTATTTTAGCTTATTGAGGAACGCCATAAATTGCCGACCATCATTTTTGTTATGTGCACTATATTGACGGATACAATATCGACGGATCGATATTATTGACGGATCGTATCCCTTAATGTTCAAGTATTTTAAGCAATTTGCAATATTTCATGTTTTAGATAAAATAATCACGTCAAAGAAATAATTGAATTGATCTAAGAAGACACTTAATTCGTCAGTGTTTTTTAAGCTACGAATATTCAAGTAAATGATGTTAAGTTTGTGATGTTAAATAATATTGTACCCGTCATAGATTGAAACAACTTTAATGTCAGAAATAGTGTAATTTATGTGCGTAAGAAACTGGTCCATAAAGTATGAAATAACCGAATAAACGTTTGTCTGTCCTTAAAACATAAAAAAAGTATATGTAAAGTTAAAAAAAAAATCAAAGAAGTTAATAGAGTAGTATAACATAATAAATTTAAATTTAGAAATTTATTTAAATATTAATTTACTCTTTGAGTAACTGTTCAATATCCTGCTCACTTATCTGTATAGCTCTAGAATCTTCCTCTTGACGAACAAATATCTTGCCTTAAATAACCCAAGCATATTTATATCCATGGTTCTTCCTTAAAAGTCTTGCTGTTTGTGATACGTTAAATCTTCATTTACGAACATATTTTGGCTAGGTCCTTGTAAATTGCATGTTCCAGACAAAAGCAACTTCATTTCTTTTCTTTTTTTGATTATTTCCGTTTTTCTCTCTTTGTCCCGCAATTTGACAATGATCAAGTTGCCATTTGGTTTTCTTATTTGATGTATTTTTAAAATTTCCTTTTCATCTATTGATTGGGATAGGTTATGTATTGAATTTAAGGTTTGTTTTACTGCCACATATATATCCTGTTGTGTTTTGTATTCATCAGGAATACCTGTAATCCCTAAATTGCTGTAGCTTGTTTCTTGCTCTAAATTATTCATTCTATGACGTAGTTCTATAATTTATTGTTTTGGGATATCGTTCTCCTTCAGGGTATTATTATAGGCCACTCTCAATTTTTCAAGTATTTGCCCTTGTTGATCAAATTTTTCTGATATAAATTGTATACTTTTTCTTAATTCATCATTAGCTTTTTCCAATTCAAGTAATTTATTATGTATAACCTCAAGAGAATGTTGCTTGGTCGAGTGAATTGGGGATATTGTAGCTAATGGCTTTTTCGCGGTATTTTTTAAATTTAAATTTTGACAAACGGAAGTCGTTTCTGTCTATTGAACTTACTTTTGTGGCTGCAATTTTCGGAGAACCATTTCAACTTTATTTCTCCATTTACGACGTCAGTGAATTGTTCAGATGAAAGACCAGAGCATTCTTTGTGGTACCATGGTCCACAAATGCTATTGCATTGCTATGTTGTTTTTTAGTAACGTTTTTAGAGCACTTTGCACAGACATACTTGTTACGCGATCTTCAAATACTTAATCTTCAATATGGAATCTTTGTAATTCGATATCTTTTGATCAGAAAAGACTTTTATTATCACCTAATTTTGAACACTGTATACTTCTTTGTTTAATGATTTTATGTTTATAGGAATTCTACGCTTGTTAACTACAATTGAAGGAAAATTAAATAAACACATTGGAGAAAATCATGAAAAAACTGAGAAAAACCTTGAAATAATGAACGATATGGTATCTAAAGTTGAAGTCATTTTCGATAAATTAAATGCTAAAAATGTACTAAATGAGGATACGCAGAATGATTTACAAACTCACGGAAATTGGAGTGAAAATGTTGTCAACAAGATTTTGAACACAATTTGGTTTAAAATTAAGGAAATCGATTCTGATTTGTTGCATTTATCGAGGCAAGAGACACAAATTCCAAATGAAGTACATTCTAATAATACAATTTATTTTCACCAAAATAATATATCATCTACAATAAATGGTTATCTCGCAGAAAAGCCTGTGCAAGATAAAAGCGTCTGCCAGGAGTTTGATCAAATTAATTCTGTGGACCTTCACTTAAAAAATAAAGATGATTCATCTCAAAAAGACGTGTATCCAAAGTGTATTAAAACTAGAGATCATGAATGGTTAGTGATACAATCTAAAGATTATAAAAGTAATTTTAATAAGTCCTGGACTGATTATAAAACTGGATTTACTACAACGTCCTCAGGACTTAATTTTTATATTGGTAATGACATTTTACACAATTTAACTAATATGCTTGATCTGATATTGAGAATTGAACTAGAAGATAATGAAAAACAAACCGCGTGGGCCGAATATAAAACATTTAAAATTGATTCGGAAGAAAAAAGGTATCAATTAACTGTTGGCGGATACACGGGAAATGCCACTGATTCTTTAAGTTCGCATAACGGTCGCTATTTTAGTACATATGATTCAAAAAATGATGATGCGCCCGAATGCTGCCCATGTGCAGTTACATATGGTAGTGGTTGGTGGTTTGATAGGTAATTGTCTTCATATTATTTAAATTTATCCGCACACGGCTCTCGCAATTCTAGTTATCAACGGATTGCTGATGCAACCTGTTTATAACATAACCTATTAAGTTGAGTTGTTGTTTTAATTTTGCATATAACCCAACAGATGAAACTACCAATAAAACATCTTTCAAAATAATTGTCAAACCCAACCGAATTTCAGTCTCATTTTAGTACAAGTGGTTTGCCCACCATTAACAATTAAATTTAACATCTCACAACAAAATTAAACCGAGCTCAGAAAGTTTTCTTAAATTTTTAATAACTCTACAAAACCTTACAAGTAGCTATAATCTATTCTTCTTCATTAGAATCTGTAGCAAACCCCTATTTTTTTTATTTTGAATATTATAAACACGTTGCAAGCAATTGGAAATTTAAAATCGGATTACAATATAACACGTTTGCAACGCAACTGCAGTCGTTTGGATCGCAAAAGAGCTGAGCCATCTGCGGAGAGCTTAAATCTGAAGTTTCGGTAAAAATATTATTTGCTTTATAAACTTTACTATTTATATTATTATAACTACCGTATTATTAATTATTTATTTTGCAAATTAACTGTAGCGTAACATAATTTTAATTGTAGCTGTTTTGAGTCTAATTTAAATGGAGCATCCTTAGATGCGTCTAGTAAAAATTATGAAGGAATAATTTGGGACACATGGCATGGTAATGATACTTTAATAAACTCAAAAATGATGTTACGTAAAAACACATCGCTTGATCGTGTAGAATCTAAATTGGATCATCATATTACTGAAGTACCGTTCTATGAAGACCCATAAACGTTATGTCTATTCTAATAATTTTTAATTTAACTAATATTTATTTCAAATTATTACTATCATATTAATTTTATTTACTTAATCCTATTGCGTTAAAAATGTTATACACTGTAATGTTACAAACACACGAACTAAAAGTTCAAACATTTTACTTTTGTGGATCCTAATTATAATATTTATCCTTGTTTTATTCTATATTCTCAACGACATACAACACTAAAACGCAACACGTGAAACCAGCTTTTACAAATACATTACCTTCCCACATCTACAGACTGCTCCAAACAAACTTCAATTCAGTAATTCACCATTAAAATAAAAGCATAAAAATATGATAACAAAATGTATTAAAAAGGTTAACTTGGACCTGAATTATTCAATATCAAGCCATAGACAAACGTTTTTCAAAAACCATGTTATTACTTCGTGTATATATTTGATCTAGAAAAGATAAATACTAACTAAAACATTTGTTACAACGGGGCCGCAAACGTGCTATTTTAAAAGACTCGTATTCTAAAAATAATACAAATAATTTAAAAAGATTATAAAGTAAATAGTGTTGGGTGGAGGATTTATGATGAAAATAGGATATGCCATGGGCAAGAAGGTAAGGGGGCCGAAGTAGTGAGAAAATTATTATCACTTTTAAATAAAGGGGATAGATGATAACATGGTTATCATAAGGGTAGGAAACAGTGCGAATGTAATTTCTGAAAAGTATGGGAGGGATTAGATTGTGATATTCTGCAAATCAGTCTGCTTTTCATTGCAGAATATAAGAAGATCTATGTGATTAGGAAAAATGGAGTTAAGTTCATTTACATGGAAATTATTTTGTTATTAATTTTTGTTTGTTTTATTTTTGCTATATATGTATATAAAACTATTTATTACTTTTTGCAAAGTGTTATATTATGTAATAATTTATTGTTGCACATGTGCATTAACATGCTAATAAAGGACTTATCTATTAAAGATCATCTTTTTTCCATGGCCTACCAATTTTTAGATACTTTGATCTGTGTTTCAAGAGTTAAATAATGAACTGCTTACCTCCTTCGAAAGCATTTTGCCACATGTTGATTATTTTTTGTTCAAGCGATTTTAAAGGACTGTTTGTCATTCTTCAATTCTGAATTTGATTGGTCTTTTGCGACTTTCTTCTAACTTTGTTGTACAATATGAGACAGACGTGAAAGGTAATCACTAAAATTTAAATAATCATAAATAATAATTGAAAATCAAGAATAAAAATATTCTCGTCCATGTGAATTATTTTACATTGGTTTTTAAATTGCCCATATTTAGTGTGCACCTCATTAATTTTTATTTGACTAGCCACTATTAAAAGAAAATGTTTGTGGCTGTAGAAGTACAGCCATATACATTTAGAGAATCCCCTAACATCGACGTTTTGCATATTAGCAATATTTTTATTTAATTCACCCAACCAATAAAGTTTAAAGATTCAAAAATAAGATTAAAGTATTAATTCAGCAATACGTACAACATAAAGATGCACGTCGTGCTTTATTGGAGTGATTAAAACATCCTTCAACATAACACCATCTAATATCATATTTTTAATGATATTAGATGGTGTTAAAAATATATTTAAGTAAATGAATGTTATTTTTTAGCCATTAACTACATTATGTCTACGTAGTTTAAATATATAACAATAAAAATAGTCCTAATTATTAAAATTTGGAGTTATTAATCCACACACCGAAAACACCCAAATAGTTTGATAACATTCAAACAAACAATGAGGTAACATTTTATAAAACGCTTTTGTAAACGTATGCAACTAATTTCACTTCACAGAAATCTTGCTTGATGGTTGTGCGATCATTGCAAACTTAGATTAATATCCGCAACTCTGCCAAGTTTTTTTATTTAATGTACATCGTGACTCATAAACTTCTAATATGGTACATCAAGTTACAACTTAGGTTTGCATTATTATTTGTACATATGTCAGCCTACCACACTATAAATTTATACTTATTTATATTTAATTTCGGTACATTCCCCTTTTAAACTAACAATTTGCTTCTCGGTGCATTTGTCCCATTCTAGTATTGTTCTGTATAAAAATGCTCCCACGTTGATATTTACTCTTGGGATATTGCATGTGAACTTATGATGCGTCTTACTTTTGAAGGTCAATCTTTGTATATACTGCAATCATCTGCAAAGAATCTGGTTTAGCACTTTAGATTTTCCGTGCTATCATTCAAAAATAAATTAAACAAAGTTGGGCCAACCTCTTGAGGAACTCCTGATTTCGCACTTATGGGGTTTGTGAGAAAACTCCATACTTTAACTATTTGTTTTCTTTCTATTAGGTAGGATCTTATTCACGATATAACTCTGCTCTGTGTTTCAACCTTCTGTCTGTTATTTTGTGCATGAGGATACGGTGTGGCACTTTGTCAAAAGCTTTTTCCATGTCCACCATAATAGCATCTACTTGTCCTCCTCTAAGATATCCGCGATGTCTTGTTGGAAATTCAGCAGCTGAGTGACACAAGAGTGATTTTCTCTAAACCCGTATTATATCATACTTTTTACCCTGTTTGTTGATATATTTTACTAACATTTTTTCAAAGATTTTACAGATAACGCACGTTAAGATAGTGGCCTATAATTTTGCGGTTTTGAGTCCTTTCTTGTAAATGGGTACAGATTCCTTCCATTCGCTCGGTACTTCGTTGTTATTTATGCACACACTGTATAAATGATATAGGTACTTTGTCATTGTGACATCAACTATTTAAAAAAAGTCAAAGTATTGCATTTATAATATTGCTGTGGGTAAGATTAAAAAGGTCCTCGTTTTCAATGGGAGACAGTTTACTTTGTCCGAAGTATAGACATGCACATTAAAGACTGCTGCATTATCTATTTAAGAGGTTTGCAACTTCTACGCTTTCCGTGATACAACTATTTGTTTCCTCATCATAAAATTTAATATTCTTCTCTTGGTTCCCCTGATTTTTTCTAAGTATGTATAGAACGTTTTATAACTATCTTTTTCTTCCAATAATTTAGTTATAAAGTTTTCATATGCCTTGCTTTTTGCAACATTTAGTTTCTTTTGACATTGTAAGTATTGAGCGTTTCGTTTTCTTTGTTTGTAGGTTTTCCTTGTTTTTCTTTTCCATGCTTAAAGCTCTTTATTATAATAAATTGGGTCAGTATTTTTAGTTATTATTTTCATTGGATTGTATGGAATTGTATGTTCTTCAGTTTTGTCCATAAATTTTCTGGTGTGCTGTTCTCTAGTACCCAAAGTGTTTATTCAGATACCGCTCCAGTTCATTTTTGTTTGCTTTAATATTACTTACATTTAACTGTATCTCTGTTACCACAGCGTTGTGGTCTGATATGCCCTCTTTGATATAGTAATAATTTATTATACTTAATGGTATGACCATGGTCACGTCTGGTACGTCGCTTTGGTTTTCGCCATTTTTTTGGTCTCATCCTCTTTTCTACTATGTGCCGTCATTGACAGTTCGTTTATTATCTTATTTACATTATTTTGCATTTTTTCTCCTACTTTTTTCCATTCCAGTTAATATTTGGTAAATTTAACTCTCCTGCCACTATGATTCATTTTGATTATCAATTGCCTCAAGCTTGTGTATTAAATTCCCGATTGCATCCATATCTTGATTTGGTCTGTAAATCCCTATAACTATCAGATTTGTTCTCTCCAGTTTCATCATTATGATGCCTTTTTCCTTATCTCCCCATATCTCATTACATTTTATCCCATTTCTAACTAAAATGAAAACTCCCGCTCTTATTTTTCCCTCTCTACCTTTTCTAAATACCCAACAATCTCTGAAAAATCTCATATCTAGCCAAGATTCGGTTCATATTACTACATTTACTTCTGTTGCTTCAATTATACTATAGAATTCTTTGGTTTTGTTTCTCAAACTCCTACAGTTTATATTAAATAGTTTCAGTTTATGTTCACTTTTGACCTGTCAGTTTTTCTTTACTCCGTATGCTTCATTCTCTTTTGCAATAGCTTTTTTGTTCATATTGTTTAATTTCAGTGAATCTACTACTGTGAAGTCATCCTTGTATAAGACACCCAGCTTAATTGCTTCTTTATAACTTTCACATTCGTTGCTGTATGCCCTGTGCCATCGGTTTTTGTTTGCGTTGTAGTTTTCATTAAACCATCTACAGTTTGAACAGTGCTCACATCCTCTTTATGATGATCTCAGCACCTCGGGTATATATATTATTGTTCTTACATTTATCAGCTCGGTGACCATACACCCAACACTTCCAGCATTGCATTACTATTGCATTCCGTGAAACCACATGATTTCCATCCTACCTGTAATCTATTTAGTTCCATAATTTTGCTGAACTCTTTTGGCACCACTTGGATGATCAAGTTAAAGTTATATTCTGACACGTACTTTATATTCACAATTTTCATGTCATCCTTCTCGCAATGTAGGTTGTTTTGCTTTTTTATTTTATCAATAAGTTTATTTTCGCTGTCATTATCTTCCGCTCTTATACTTTCTTTCCTAGGCTTACCGTTTGTTCCACCAGGTTAATTCTTTTTTGAATTCCTCAATAACATTGGTCCTCTGTTTCCCTGCATCGTTTCTAGGCTGTAATAGCAGCGTTAACTCTCCACTCACATTGTTAATATGCTTTTGTTTTGCTTGTTCTGCGTAAGGTTTTTCTTGTGACGATTTCATAAACATGCTATTTTAATACAAAATTTATCTTAATTTATTGTATACCATAAAATTCTCCATAATTTTACAAACAATTTGAGATATTTAGAATGTTTAGTTTTAAATAAAATAAGATTAGTTTCATATTTTTATAATGTTGTTTTAGTATACTTATTTATAGTCGGCCTATTTTTGCCGTGTAGGCTTATCACCGACTATGTGTTTTAATGTCGAGCCTCTGCCATCGACGCTGATAGGTAGGGTATCAGAAAATTTCGTCTTTACCAACCTTTATTGATTAACTCATAAACAGGTCTTTATAGTGCGTGCCAACTCACACACACTGGACCCAAGTTTTACATCTTCCCCTATAGATAGATTACCGACCTCGTTTCGGGTGTTGCCTAGATTCGATCAACAACGCAAACCATTGTTTACGCTGGGGATCGAACCCGGGACTCTGCGGCGGAATTCATGCATCTTATCCACATCGCTACGGCCACATCCGAAACACTGGTAAAACACTGACGTACAAATTTTATATTATTACTGCAAACATGGCCGTTTATTTCATAATATATTATTTTCTTAAAAATACACGTACGAAGATGCTCCGTATCTCATATTGTTTGTAAAATCATGAAGAATTTTACGGTATAAAATAAATTAAGGTAAATTTTGTATTAAGATAGCATCGATAGGACACCATCGCCGTTTGTTGTTTTGATTCTGCTATGTTTCTTTATTTATTTGCTCCATGTCTACTTTTACTGCTTTTATTTCGTTTATTATTCTCTCTGTTTCCATTTTTATTTTGCTCACTTCACCATTTCTATTTCTCTTCTCTCCCCGCTCTTCTTTTTCGCCTCTTTTAGGCATTCTAATATCCACATACTTGTAGCAAGTTCATCACTTCTTTGCTCAATGATTTGTTTGTTTAATTCTGCATTTAGGCATTCAACTTGTCTCTTTTCATGTCATTTACTACCTCAATTAGCACTTTGAGGTCATTTTTTCCCTCGCTATTCCTCTGACTTTTGCACTTAACCTCACTTTTACACTCATTGCAGAACCAACTTATGTATTTTGATACTTCGCATATACTGTTGTAAATGTTTTAAATGTTGTTATAAATGTTTTTGTTATTCCATTGCATACTACATGAATCCAATTGTCACACGTATCACATAGTAATGTCTAATCGGCCTCCATTTTATACACATATCGTCCGTATTGTTGTACTTCGGTATATATTTCAATACATGGCGTGTAAATACATTTTTAAATCTATTTAAATAAGTTATATTATATATTAACTTATATTCTTGTTTAGTAGTTTTATTGTAGTTAATGTTTATAGATACACTCAGTTTTATTACCATATCTATTTAAAATTAAATACTTCCAGTGAAATCCACTAGTATTCCTTGTATGTTAAACTGTGTGAAAATATGTGCGTATGTTCAAGGCATATAGACTCTATTAGGTGTGCGCCATTAGCACATTCATTATCAGATATAAGAAAAGTTATATTGTGTGACATCAAAACAGGGCACATTATTTGATTACATGTGGTTTATGTATGTGTATGAAAGAAAGGTTTCGAAATGTTATCTCAAAATTAAACTATATAGAATGCAATTGAAAATCTTTTCACACATTACGAACAAAAACAGATTAAATGATCATAGATGTCAAAATGACGTCACAACATGATAAAATACATCTCTTGATAAGGCACGCCTAGTGGAATATAATGTATTTTAGTTTGCTAATTTTGTTCCAGAATTATCGATTATTGTAATAATAAGTATTGTTTAAAGAAATTAACTTAACACTAGACGAAGTTGTTTTTCAGTTCTTAGTCATAAGTATTTGTACTAATTAATATAAAATGTTACTTATGCTAAAAGTGTCTGTTAATATATTTATAAAATAAAATTGATTTGTATTGTAAAGTTTTATGCTTTGTAAAATGTTGAGCTTTAATCAAATATACTGCATAATGCATATTATCTTTATGATTGAAAACGAATTAGAAACTTAGTAAAAGAATTAGCGCATTTTTAAGTTCAAAAACTACGGTATGTAAAGTAAAATTTAAATGTACAGTGATAGAATTTTTTTTTTCTTTATGTTAAAAGCCTTTGAATTGTAAAAGAAATAAATACTTTTAGCAATTTTTAGTTTATTCAATCCCAGAAATGCATTTATTCCTTTTGAATCAAAATCGATCATGGACATGTATATTGCTATTGATTATGTAGTGGAATAATATTTGTTATTAATTATTATAAAGTTTGCGCAAAGAGTTTTCTTTATAGTTATATTCGCATATAATTATAAAGAAAACTCTTTGCAGTAATTCTTAATTCATACAGACCATCTTTCTTTGTTGTTTGTGTATGCAATTATCCGATGAATTTGAAATTCCAAAGTTCAATAAACGTTGTTAACTAATGTTACTCCAAAATATTGCAACAATGCTTATCTCTCTCCTTTGCGTATTGACGTTTCATTGACAGTTGTTGATACTGATACTGTTAACCGGGCATTTTCAGCAAACATTGTTCAGATTGAATATTTTGGGCTCCTAAGGTAAATTTTGCAAATGCCAATAAATAGAATATTGTTAACTAAATATTAATTTATTACAGAATATGTCTCGTGGTGGAATGCGCGGCCGTGGTGGCATGGGCAGAGGCGGTATTGGTCGGCCACCTTTTAAACCAAAATCTTTCATTCCCAAGCATCCATTTGATTTAACTTTAGCCGAAGTTACTTTTCCCAGAGTAAGACCAATACCCGACGAATCAGCGTTTACTCAAGCTTTGTTAAAAAGGAATGCCGATCTTTCTCCAACACCGGCTGAACAAACAGCGATTTTAAACTTAGTAACAAAGATTCAATCAGTTTTAGATAATTTAGTCGTAGCACCTGGAAATTTTGATGCCTGTGTAAGTTACTGTATTATTTTAAAAACTGCTGTTCTATACAGAGATTCTCCTTATGTACCTACTCTTATTTTATTTTTATTGTAATTAAACTAGTTATAGTGTATCATACATTTATTTCAGTGACTGTTGTCGCTGTATCGATTTTATAGTGATGAATTTAAAATGAATTCTACTTGCTTTGTTTTAAATAAATTTATTTAGTTATACAAAATAAATTAATATTTTGAACTTCGTTTTATTACAGCAACTGGAAGAAGTACGACAAGTTGGATCGTTTAAAAAAGGAACAATGGCGACTGGTCACAACGTTGCAGATATTGTCGTCATATTGAAAACATTGCCAACAAAAGAAGCGGTTGAATCTTTGGGCAACAGAGTGAAAGAAGATCTGAAAAACTTAATGAAGAATGATGTTATCAACAAAGGCGAGACTCTTATTCATACCACAAATGAAAGAGGAATAGAAGTTGCGAATAGTTTTGCAGTTGTACGAGTTTTGATTACTACTGTTCATCATAATATCAGGAAGTTGGATCCGGAAATTCATTTGGATCCGAAAATTATGATGTCTCATTTAGCTGCTATTCGGCATAGCCGTTGGTTTGAAGAGAATGCTCATCATTCCTCTATTAAAGTTCTAATTCGTTTATTGAGAGATTTAAAAAATCGTTTTGAAGGTTTCGAACCGATGACACCATGGATGTTAGACTTATTAGCTCATTTTGCTATATTGAACAACCCAAGTCGTCAGGCTCTACCCATCAACCAAGCGTTCCGTCGCGTTTTTCAGCTGTTATCTGCTGGCCTTTTTCTACCCGGCTCCGCTGGTATAACAGATCCTTGTCAAGGTGGAAATTTGCGCGTACATGCGTCCGCTCTAACACTCGAACAACAAGATCTATGCTGTTTAACAGCGCAAACACTTCTGCGGGTTTTAGCCCATGGCGGCTATAAACACATTCTTGGGTTAGAAGGGAACGCTTCGATTGCAAAGGATATGTCTATTTGGGATGGCGTTGTAGTTTCTCCACTTGATAAGGCATATGAAAAGCCGCCAGAGAAAAAAGATGGAGAGGATGGCGAAGATGAGGATATGGATGCAGATATTGATGAAAGTATGGAGACAACAGATAACTAATTTAAATAAATTTCATCATGTATTTTAATTGTTGAGAAAGTATTGTTTAATGTGAGAATTAATTTAATAATTTACTTTGTCATAAATGTTTTAATATTTCAGTTCGTAACTGTATTTAGAAATATATTGGTATAAAATTTTTAGTCTATCATTAGTAATTTTTTTTAACCAGGAATCAGTTATTTCTACGTTCGCTGGTATATTAGGCGATTTCTATCGCATTTAAAGATTAGATACGATTAGGCACAAGTAATCAAAAACAATCTTTCATATTAGTTTTCGTTCTTTTTTAGTTATTGTAATCTTAAGGTTTAACAGCTGCCATTTGACATTTATCGATAAAATAATGGATGATTTCAAAGGAAGTGTTTATCCAGATAACAGATGTTCATAAGATATCGACAAAATATCTCGATTACTTAGATTCTAAACCAAACCCGTGGTTGACGTATAGGGGAAGTTAGTCTTTTCACAAAATAACGCCGTTTAGATTACTTCGTGGATATTTGATATTATCCAAGTTAGCATAAGAAAGGCACTTATCTGAAAAAATAAGGAGACAAGATTCATGGTGATTTATATGCTGCAATAATCAATGAAACTTGTTTTACATACAAAACAAGTTCCTACTACTATATCCCGTAGTATTAGCATCAATGTTTGGAGAATAGGGCTAAATCGAAAAGGTGTAAATCATGCTGGACCGTAAGAAACATTGAATGATCTTTCGATATAGAAATTCAAAATAATACTTTTGAGAAAATGGACCTATAAAATTAAGAACCGTATATATTTTAATTTAGGAAATAAATTTTAAGTTGCTCTGCAACAAAATCTGCTCAAATGTTCTATCTTTAGTAGCTTCTATAGGAGCGGGTCGGGCTAGTTCGTCATGTAGTGTCTCATATGCACTGATTTGCGCCATCACCGCCGACGGTATTCACATATTCAGACTATGATTCAGTCTCAAGTCGAGTAGGCCGTTAGTGAGGTTAGAACTTTACGCCTTCGGAGATGGTGAAAAGTGTGCGAGATTTTGTGTTTTTGGACCATCTGATAGTGTGGCACTCTTTAGTATATCTTATTTTTCATCCTAGTGCTTTTTAAATATTGTAGTTTGTAGTTTTTAAGACCTTCGTTAGTCGTTTGTTCTCAAGTTTGCTATGATGGCTGATGAGTACAGTCCTATGCAAAAATGTTATTTGAAACAAGAACTTGCCCGGCAGATTAATAAATTACAATAATTGATTTGATTTTTCAGATAAAAAGGTTCGTAAGTATAAAGAGAGATGTTGCGTATGATGACGAAACTCTAAAGCAAGCTGTTCTGGAGTTCAAGAATTCGGAACATAAAAATCTATCTGCATTATCTAAAAAATATGGCTGGCATGCCAACAGTATGGACGACATTATAATATTGGCGGGAAAAAGAATTCCCAGATGTTCACTCCAAAGGCTGGTTTTAATTGGCGATGCAAAATGAGCTGAAAGAACAGATTGTAAAACTGCTGAAAATGTTTTATGGAATATCTCCAGGTGACATAAGAAGGTTGGTATTCTAATTTACAGTCGCCAATCAAATATAGCATCCTTTTAACACAACTAGGAAGATGACAGGAAAGGATTGGCTACGATCCTTTATGGAAAGGACAAGTTTAAGTCTATGGACCCCGGAGGCTACCAGCATGGCTAGGGTAGCTGGTTTCACAAAAGACAAAGTGGCTAGATTTTCACTCTCCTGAAAGATACTCTAAAGCATCAATTCCCTCCAGGCAGAATATTTAATGTTGACGAGTCCGGGATTTATTGTGTACAAAAGCTACGAAAAGTTGTTGAAAGGGGCACAAACATCACACTTCTATGTACTATTAGTGCAGGGGGGACGTTTATTCCACCCATGTTAAATTACCCAAGAATCCGAATGAATCCACAACTTGTAGGTTTCTTTCCTGGAACATTAACTTTTACTAATCCATCTGATTGGAGTGATTCAAATTTATTTCTAGAATACGTTTGACATTTCATAAAATGTGTACGACCCAGAAGAAAAGAAGAATCTTTTAAGTACTAGATGCTCATGAGAGCCACAAGTCACTGGAGACAAGAAACTTATGCCGAGAAAATGGTATCATAATCTTAACATTTTCACCCCATACCAGTAACAGACTCCAGCCCCCCGATATTGGCGTTTTCGGACAAATACATGACCAAGCAACCGAATAAAGGAGAACGAATAACGGAATATGTACTTGGACCCATAATTAACGAAGCATTTTTATGGGTGCATTTTTATCCAGAAATATTATAAAGTCCTTCGAGAAATCAGGCATAACTCCTTACAATCCAAATGTATTTGACGAGAGTGACATTGTAGGGGCATCAGCTGTACTGTCATATCCGGTTACTGCCGATTATGATTTAGTCATGCCGAGATTTCCTGGAGCAACAAAATCTAGTGG
This sequence comes from Adranes taylori, assembly GCA_009867245.2. Classification (NCBI taxonomy): domain Eukaryota; kingdom Metazoa; phylum Arthropoda; class Insecta; order Coleoptera; family Staphylinidae; genus Adranes; species Adranes taylori. The sequence goes on from WYDF02067345.1 coordinate 23,698, forward strand.
TCGGAATTCGTGGTCGGGGTCGGAAAGTGCCTAGTGGTCGGAATTCAGAGATAAAATCAGATTTTTTATCGGACACTACCGTTGACGATATAGGAGCTATTGATGTATTGGACTCAAACAGAAGCCTAAGCGATATTAAAAATGCAACCAACCGTATAGACCTAAAAGCACCATCTACATCTCGTGTTCCATTAATTGACATATCTCCCTTGCCACAACCGAAGTCTTCATCCAAATCAACAGCTCTAAAACTGATAAATTGATTATTATTAAAGTATTGAGACATACTTAACATGATGGATAAAACAAAATGTTTTAATTTTGATTTTTGCAAAGATATTGAATGCCAAAAGTGTCCCAAAGTTACCTGGGCTTTTGGGGAAATTTGGTCACTGAAGATTTTAACGAACATTCCTAATGTGGAAGACTTTGTCACAAAGTTAAACATTGCATTTAAATCTCCAATAAATTACCATTCCAAAAACAAATAATTTGCCATATATTAAAAGTACAGGGGTAGTAGGAAGGGACAAAATAGGAAAGAAAATACACTGAAAAATATACAAGATATATTTTAGCATTAATACAAAGTTTAAAAACGAAGATAAGAATTACCTTATCGTTAATTGTCCTAAACTTTAAGAAAATATCATTAGTACTCATATTTTAGCAAAGTCGTTTAGTTCTAACACATCAAAAAGTTCACAATGACCCCGACGTTGAGGTTCTTTAATTCTCATCACTATTTCTTCATTGTTATAAAACATCTCGTCTTTGTGGTTTGGCCATTTCCATTGTTTTCCATAAGGTTAGTCCCAAATGAAACAATTATTCTTGTATATCATTCATTATTTTACTCGATTGTCAGGTATATTATACCAAACAACCTACACAATCATCCAACTAATACATTTCTAAAAATAGTAAAAACAGCACTTGCCAAAAATGCATATTTCACTCTCAAGGAATTTCTTGAAGCAAACGTAACCGACTGGAAATAATATTAATAATTATATATAAAAAAAGAGATAATACATTGAAAATAGGAAGCCTCGTATTGTTATCATGAGTGGTCCGGCTGACAGTCATGAATCGCTGATTTATGTATATTTATGTTCAGAGGCGGCGTAAGGCGTGGGCGACGTGGGCCACAGCCCACGGCCTCGCGGTTTGAGGGGCCTCGCGCCACGGA